>JAVJIF010030383.1:0-197140 GCA_038442645.1 Agave tequilana
TGCCTGAAACCGATGCTTTCTTGACGCAAAGTCCAGCCCTAGTTTCCAACGTTCTTAATGCAGAGGAGAAAGAAAGACCTTCAAACCAAAGAAGACCTGATGAGTTACAAACTTGCTTGACCTCTCAAATTTGGGACGTGCAACCTCAAAGATTGTGGTTCAAGCTCTAAAATGGAGCCACGAAACTAGCAGGGGAGAGTGCAAATAGAGATCTCTCTTTCCCTTTTGCCCTGTCACTTGAGTGCCTTCTGGCACTTAAGGGAAAGACGTGCCGTTTTGATGTTCAGATTGGTCCCAAGGGAAAGATGAAGGATATCTTCAATGTTCTTTTCTAATTTGACACACACAGTTTTCGCTGAGTAAGGATGGGATGTGAGACTTCGTTTTCTCAGTGCCTCCCCATGTCCCTTTGTAGAAGAATGTTCTGTAGCTTGCTGAAGTCCCTACCTTGAAAAAGCTCACGCAAAATGGGACCCACATCTCTCCATCCACTGATATTGACAATAACATTGCATTATAAATCTAAACACTTTTTATATTTATATTTTTTTCCCCTCAAACACAGTAGCTTTAGATGCAGGACATGCTGCTGTTGTCTATTGTTAAATTTGATGAACCGCACACTGGCCGGTCCATCGAATCAGAGGCCACCACCATTGTGGACAACTATAGATCCACAGAAGAGTATAGGTGTAACTTGGGTAGCATTATCATTACGTTTGAAAGAAAAGTTGTATGGTATGTATGCACTGTTTGATAGTTGGCAATGATGTTTGACAGTAGACACAATAAACGGGCTTATCTCCTCTTTGTCTCCTTGCAAATGAATCATTTGTGGTTGAGGTGCGAAAGGTCTCCTTGCAAATGAATCATTTGTGGTTGAGGTGTCAAAGGATGTTTCTTTGTTTTGCTTAGCAATGTCCCCTTCCATGGAACTGTGCGTCCGCATGCAATGTCAGGGGAAAAGACCTCACACCAAACAGATTCAATGTTAATGGGAAATGGGAGGAAAACGAGAAATTGGAAAAAGTCATTTTTCACTTCTTTTGTTTGATTTGAACCGGAAATGGATAATGTGAAAACTTTTTTTTTTTTACCTTTTTCACTTTTACAACTCCCTTTCACACTATCATTTTTTCACTTTCAGGATGTTACAATTAATTTTGCGGTAATGTAAATCTCACTTGTAATAAGTTGTAGTTTAATATATTAAATTTTGATTTCGTGTAAATTTCATTTCAGTTCAATTACAGTTCAAAAACGTTACTTCAAAAATAATATTTAATTTAATATTATTGTGATCAATTTTGTGATCAACTTTTTCACTGCCACATTATTAACTAAATACCGGAAAATATAATATACTTTTTTACTTACACTTCCACATTACAGCCAAACACTGAAAAACTTATTTTTTTCAAATCTCAATTTTCCGCTATACTTTCACATTTTCCATTCCCACTTTCAATTTCCTATTTTTCTCCATTTCCTTGAATCCAAAACACACCTAGTCTCCTTTCTTAATCACAAAGAAGTGAGATCATCAATTTGAAAATTGGAAGCTTTTCTTAGTTCTCTATTATTTTACCATGTTCTTTTGCATGCATACATCGCTATAATTATGAGTGAAAAAGAAAAGAGACCATGCAAAGTTAATAAAACATGTGACTTGTGGTAAGAAAATTATGTATTCAATACATATTGCAAATATGTATTCAATACATATTGCAAATATGTATTGAAATTTTCATTCCTCTCACACAAGCTAAGTATCTTAAATTTTACTTATATTAACTTATGCCTCTTATCTCTAATGTCTCGTTGTACTCAAAACTTTAGTCATCAATGCTTTTTTTTAGAGAGAAAATTATAAAAGGCCAAACTGATTCCCCAAGTAATTTTTTTTTTTTTTTTTTTTTTTTTTTTTTGGGGGGGGGGGGGGGGGGGTGGTTGTAAAATTTACAACATTCCATCTTAAATTAGAGGACAAAGAGGAACATATTCTTTAGAAATAAAAAACTAATTTTCTAATACTTATTTTAATTTTCGTGGTTTTATCAGAAAACCATATTCAACTTAGGAAATTTCAAAATACCATCCTCAAGTACCGTTTCACAGTTAAGCTCAACTAAAAAAAACTGCTCCGAACTTTTGAATTAGCGTAAAAAAATCTCTGAACTTTTAGCTGAATATCCAAAAACTATTTTGAATTATTGAAAAGTAATCAAAATTAATATACTTCAAGGTGGTTTTTCGAGATTTCTCAAGTTGAGGGGTACTTTTTGAGCAAACCGTAAAGTTTCAGAGGCTATTAAAAAATTTAGCCAAAATAAAACCTCAAAATTTACAATATTAACTCTAACTTGATCAGAATTTTCGCTGACATACATTAGGCTAACAACATTTTATAGTAGGAGATTAACAAAATTTTACTGAATGCAAATTGAATTTTAAAAAAATATTTCTGTTATAATTGTATATCCAAATAATTTTAACCAAATATTCAAATAAATAATCATAAAATCAAATCAATGACTTCCATACACTTGTTCGTATAACAAAACTTAACTAGAAAGCAAGAAAATAGACATAAAATGTCCCAGATATAGATTAATTAGTTGCATGTCTCACCACAGTTCCTTCAGGTGAGATGGCTGTCCCTGTGAAGAGAAAGGCCCCTGCTGACTTTACAGAACTTTTTATGATAAGGGAGTGTTTTATTATTTAAAATTAGTTATTTGAATTAAATATGTCACATAATATATCGATGGATAGGTAATTAAATCCATAATTGTATGAACCTTACCTCGCGTAGGTTGAAAGTAAATAGTAAGAAATATCAAAAGAATACAAACAACCGGTCAGAAATTAGTTTCATAACCGAATACTAAGGATAGACTTGAATCGGATACTAAGAAAGAAGTGAGTGAGGAAGAAGAGCGTAAACTCAAAGTTGTCTAGGAAAATAAGCCAATAAGACCTCCAAATCAGATGCATATGCTCAGATGAAAAATTCCTATAAATACTATTAAATATTGCAGGAATTCTATTGAGAAACAAGGGAAATTCAACCACAAAGAATTATTTTTTTTTCCTCACCATTACTGCCTATGAGGTCTATGAGAAATTCATAGGGAAAACGGAGAGGCGTGTCAAACTAAGCTTAGGAATGAACACGTTCCTTCTAGCAATGTATGTTATGATCATGAAATAAATATTGTGATGTAATTGTTAGTGTATTGATTACCTATAATATTAATGTCCCATAGCACGACGTTCAACAGATACATGCTAGTTATGACAGATACGTGCTAGTTATGTTGACAAATTATCCTCAATCAACGTGAGAGATTTGTTGGACTAAGGGTACACTCTCCGATTTTATTTTGATGATTACAAACCACATGAAGTTATTCGATACTAATCAAGCTCAAATGTTTAAGTTTTTCAGGTTCAAAGAATATTTTGTTTTACTCTTTCTCAAAAGGAAGGTGTTCAAGTCTCAAGATCACTCAAAAATGTGATTCAAGTTCGAACAATCAATATTGACTTTTGGAGAAGCCCACTTGAATATTGCTTGAAGACTTACAAAATCGATGTAAGAAAATAGAATGTTTAAGTGTAGAATATAGAATTGATGCTCAATAAATCATACACAAAATACAAGTTTTCATGTCTAGTTTTTCGGTTTTTGGTATTTTACAAGGATTGGTTTTTGATATATATTCTATATTTTTTCAAATTTTTATATCTTATTTCAAACATGTATCTCATAACCTATGTGTTGCCAAATCACATTTCAAACTGGTTCAGAATATTTAAAAATAAATTTCATATCAAAAACTTGATTTAGAATGATTTTTGGGTTTGGTCGACCGATGACCGGTCGACCGAACCAGTGCATTGAAATGCATGGTTGGCAATTTGTGCACTGTGCATGTGCACGTTTGTCGGACGACCGATTGGTGGACCGTCAAACCTAACAGTCGACCAGGCGGTCAACCGACTGACAAACTTTTGGAGCACCCTAGTCTCTGTTGAGATCAGACGACCGGGCAGTCGACCCATGCTTAATGGCTACTTTTATTTTTAGACAGCCGGTTGACTGGTCGGTCGACTGAAATCCTGTCACAGCATAGTAAAAACTAGTTTTTAAATTTCTGAACTTTTAACTTTTTCTCCAACGAGTACATTTGCTCTTTTGGGTTTAATTATCCTCCTAATGCCTGATTGACTCTCTAATTATAATTATCACTTGCCTATATATATAGTTCATTTGGAGAGGATTAAACAATCTTTTGATTTTGGAAATATTTTGAAAAATCAAGTTTATTCAAAAGACAAAGTTTTCTAATTTTCTTGTTTCAAGTGCTCTCATTTCCAAATCAATTTCTACATGTTTTCAGCTCTTAAATTCATTCTTTTCAACTGAATTTTCTCTCTCACAAAACTTTTGAGCTTCACTTCTCAATATATGTTGTAGGAAGTTGTAAAAGAGAGTATTTATGATCTTTGTGGCACAAAGAACTTGTTAACCTCATTTGCTTTGTGCTACCTCTTGTGTAGAGAATTGAGAGTTGGAGTTGTGTACTCCGATTTTGTGAAGACCTTATAGTTTCTTCATGGAGGTTACTTTGTGAAAGATCTTTAGTGGATAGTGAAACCCTTCACGTGGTGAAAGCGAAGACGTAGAGTTTTGTGCTCAAACCTTGAAACAAATCCCTTGTATTTGTGATTGCTTTCTCTCTTACTCTACTCTATTTGTTATTACTTACACTTGTGTTTTTCTTTCATTGCATTTGCTATTTATTTCTAACATCATATTTACTTATCGGTTTTACTCACTCAATCTAGAAGGCAATTGAGTGCTTTAACTCATATTGTTTAGAGGAATATAGAGGAGAAGTTCTAGAGACCTTCATAGGAAATATGGCTTCACTTCTTTATTTGAATTAATTGTTTGTACCATTTATTTTTTTATTGCATTTTCACATTTGATTAGCATTACACCTATTCACCCCTCTAGGTGTACTTTCAATTGGTACTAGAGTCTTGAACTCTAGTTTTTTTGTTTAACCTCCTTAGAGAGATTCTCTTGCTAACTACTCACTCATTTGCATCATTTTCTTATTTATCACACTAGTATACATGGCCGAAAGTATTAAGACTCCATCCAAGTTTGATGGCATTAACTTTCCTATATGGAAAGTTAAGATGATCGTTTTCTTGCAATCCCTAGGAAGCCAGGTTGCAAAGGCGGTGATTAAATCATTTAGTGCATCCGATGGTGATGAGGACACTTGGTCCGAAATTGACATCAAGGAGTTTCATGCTAATGCTAAGGCATACTATGCCTTACTTCAAGCCATGAATAATGATGTATTGCTGGGGTAATTCATTACAAATCAGCTTACAAGATTTGGTCATACTTGGTTGTCACACAGGAAGGGACATCAAAAGTCAAGAGAGTTAAGATTGATCTCTTGCATTCTCAATATGAAAATTTTTCTATGAATGAGAATATATTCATTGATGACATGATTACCAAGTTTACTAAAATCACAAATGGTCTTACTTCTTTAGATGATGAAATAGACAATGACCAAAAGGTGAGGAAGATCATACGTGCACTTTCATCATCATAGGAGGTCAAATCTACTACTTTGAATGAGCTAAATGATAAGAAAGAGATGGAGCTTATTGTCTCATTGAGAATTTAAAAACCTATGAGAGAGAAGGCATGCTAAAAAAAGAACACCCTTACTTTCAAATTCACTCCTACCATTTTCGTTGATGAAGATGATGATCAAGAAGATGATAAGGATTTATCTCTTCTTGTGAAGAATATAAGAAGGATGTACAACAAAGCTAAGTTCAACAACCGAAGAAGATGGCAAGGGAAGAAGGACAAGAAGATTGTTTGTTACAATTGTAGGAAACTCGGACACATCATTGCCGAGTGCTCAGAGATCAAAAGCAAACTCACAACCTCCAAAAAGTCTTACAAAAAGAAGACTTGAAGGCAATATGGGATTTAGAGAGCGACTCCGAAGAAGAGGTAGATACGACTAATGTGTATTTCATGGCAAATGAGAACACACCCAAGGTAATATCCGAATCTTCACTTGATAAATGTGAGTTATTTATGGATGAATTGGGTGAAACTTTTGAAGAACTTTCCAACAACTATGATTTTCTTAAAAAGAAGTATTAAAAATAACAAAAGAAAATGAATTTCTTCGAAATCAACTAGTTGCTATTTTCAAAGAAAAAAACTTTTATCTTCCATACTTCAAAAGACACAAAAGAATTTTGATGCACATAAAATTTCATGCAAAACTAAATTTCCTATCATTGATGAAAATGAGATTTTACTTTGAAAAATAAAATCAAGACTTTGAGCGATGTTTGAAAAAGTGTGAATTTGACAAAGTTAAATTAGAAGCTCCAAAGAGGCAAACTTAAAGGAAACCACACCCTAATTATGTTTCACACTTTCACAATCATGCTCACACACAGTACAATCATATGCTCATCATGCCACTCATGCACATGCTCACACACATCATGCATTTTTATATGTGAAGGTATACCTATTGTAGCCACAAAGATCATTGGACTAAGTTTTGTTATGATAAATTTAATGCATCCAATAGTCATGTATGGATGCGAAAAACTAACATTTTAGGACGCAAGAAAGTTTGGATACAAAAATCAACTTCTACTCTACTTGATATATGTATGCACCAAGGTTCCAATACGTAGGAGCGGTGGTACCTTGATAGTGGTTGCTTAAGACACATGACTTGTGATATCAACAACTTTGTAACTCTATCACAGTGTCATGAAGGTGGCACCGTCACCTTCGAAGATGACTCAAAGGGTAAATTATTAGTATAGGTAATATCAAGATTGACTATCTCTTTTGATTGAAGATGTTATGAAAACACCTAGAGGGGGGTGAATAGGTGACTATGCTAATCTAGTGAACTAAATGCGCTAAATGATGCGGAAGCTTAAAACAATCTTACAATCACACTTAGTACAACCAACAAGTGTAGCCGAATTCCCCGTGAAGGGCTCTGGACTAACTCCTCTTGATTCCCCTAGATATGGGTTGAGGTGCTATATGAAGCTCTTGTGGTTAAGTACAAGTGAGGCACACACAAGCAAGCCAAGCATATAAGAATGATAAGCAATATGAAATAATATAAGGCAACACAAGCAATATGAATGATATGACAATATGAATAATGCAATGCACAAATAAGAGAGAGAGAGAGAATGGATCAAACGCAAACACAAAGATATGTTTCGAGGTTCGAGCCCTAGCTCTACGTCCCCGCCTTCACCGAGAAGGATTTCCAATCCACTAAAGGAGTACCGAACTCCTCTCTCAACTTACAATGCCACGAGGCAATACAACCACAATCCACCTCTACCGAAGAGGGATAAGGCCCGTAGCCAACAACAACACAATCACCTCTACCGAAGAGGGATCCAAACACCACTCCGATCAACTTCTACTAAAGAGGGATACACAAATAAAGGAGGGTTTACAACTTGGTGGTTTCTTTCAACCACAAACAATCTCTCTTTTTTCACAAAATAAATGATCCTATAGAGTAGGATAGATGATAGCTCAAGTGTGAAAAACAAGTGTTTTGATCAAAGAAAATCTCTTGGGAAAAATACCAAATGAATATAGAATTTTAGATCAAGAAACAATTCCCAAAAACCTATTTTCTTTGAAATAAACAAAACACTTAAAACAAATAAGATTGATCTTTTGGCACTTAAAACTCTTTTGAAAACTTGTTTAAAACACTTAAGAAACTGTATTTTTCTCTTGTAAAAACCTTAGCCAAAATCCCAAAGAATTGGGGTTTATATAGGCCAAACAGAAAACTAGCGTTAGGCTGATGTGGCAGCCTGACAGGCTTGGCGGTCGACCGGCCAGTCGACCGCCAACGGTCATAAATATGACCGTTGGGTAAACGGTCGACCGCCAACGGTCATAAATATGACCGTTGGGCAAACACGGTCGACCGCCCGGTCGACCGCCCAGATATAGAGAGCAGACTCTCTGTTCCGGTCGACCGGGACGGTCGACCGCCCAGATACAGAGAGCAAGGCTCTCTGATCCGGTCGACCGCCCGGTCGACCGGCCTGTGTCTGCCAGACGTGCACAAGTCTGTGCACGTCGGTCGACGTTGAGGTCGACCGGCCCTTGGTGCGGTCGACCGGGACGGTCGACCGACCTAGCCTGTCAGCCACAGTCTGGGTCAGAACCTAGGTAAAATATTTTATAAAAATCTTTTTAAGTCTTCTAAAAATACATAAAACTTGTTTTAACATTTTATATTGAAACACAAACATGTGATAAAAATTTCAAGACATATTTCAACATATGAAATTATTTTTGTGTCTTGCAAATTTATCAAAACTAAAACTTGTATTTTTATCAAACTTGGATTTTTCTCAATAGAAAATCTGATTTTTCCTAAAACTTAAGAATAGACAAATCAAAATAAGTTGTATAAGATATGAAGCATGTATGTATATTGAACACATCTAATATACATAAAAATCATTTAAACTTGTTTTGATCTACTATTCATGAAAACCAAATCCAAAGTATAAAACTTGTGTGTGTGTGCACTTGAGCATATCAACTATATTATCTTTACAAATGGATCTAAAACTCAATCTAAACTATGATACCTAAGTCTTCTTGACGATCTTCATCTTTAAGTCGACTCGGTCCAAACACCGTGATCCATGAGCTAGGCAAGGTATGATCTTGATGCTTGGGCCCTGGAATCACCATGTGAAAGCTTCCAAACACCTCTTTTTGAAGCAATCACCAACTAATATCTTACTTAATGATCTGAGACTAAAATCACAAAATTATTAGTAAACATAACTACATGAGTTAATCATCATCAAAACTAGGGAGGAAGGCCTCTGGGCCAACAATCTCCCCCTTTTTGATGATGACAAAACTCATGGAGTTATATATGCATGGATTAAAGTTAAGCTTCAAAGAAGCTCCCCCTCAACTCATGCATAAACAATTAAACATAAATATGCAAAGAATATGCAATATGAAACATGCATAGATATATGCATAAACAATAAAGGTTCTAGATACCAATGAAATTTTCAAAAACAAATAAACATGTTCTAGATACCAATTAAACTTAATATTTATGCAAAAACATAAATGTGCATATAAAACTCAAAATCTTCTCTCCCCTTTTTGTCAATCATCAACAAAGGGGTAAAAATCAAAACAATAAATTCAATGTTCTCCCCCTTTTTGTCTAAAACAAAAAAAAAGTCAATAAGGGGTGACTTTAAAACATAAATGATACCAATTAAAAATATGACAATGAAGTGCCTCTTGATATCAATTTAATAAATGAAAACAACATCTTGATATCAAATTGAAATAATTGTTCATTTTAAACATATGATATCAATTGAAATTATTATTTTCTTTCATAAAGTAAGGGAACAAAATACCAATTGAAAACTAAAAAGTGAGTTTTCTCCCCCTTTATGAAAAACCAACTAAACACATGCATAAGCTTATTTAAGGATACCAATTGAAAACTAATCAATTGAAACAAAGTTGAAACTTAAGCTTAGCATAAACAAAATATATATGTATGAAAAAAATTAGATACCAATCGAGATTGATACTATTAGAATTGAAGGCATACATACATACAAATATATATGAGTATACAAGAAAAGTCAAAATTGATACCAATTGAAAGAATTCAATGATACCAATTGAAACAACAATAATGATCAAGTGTATACATCATATAACCTATCCTCCCAATCATGGTTCAAGTTTTAAATGATTGTCATTGTAAAGCATACATCAACATGATCGCCCATCCATCCGCCCGTGGATGGTAGGGGTTTTCAAAAATAGATTTGAAAATTATAGTTTATATGAAAATCTCTACCATATGAAGAATACGAACTAGTTAAATGAAAAACTTGTTAACTAGTACGAAATCCTTCAAGCTAGGAATAAAACAAAATAGTTTTTCATGAAAAACATGAAATCCACATGATAATCAACACTCTAAGCCAATAAAGCATAAATATGACTCATGAAAATAAAACATGAGTAAACAATAAATGTGAGTATAGAAATACAATGTGAAGATTAAAATCATGAAAGATAGACAATAAGCTCAATTATTCCTTAAAACAAGAAAAATCATCAAAACTTATTTAATCTTCAAGGTATATGTATGTCTTATACAAACTAAAGTGTACATACATATCCAAACACAACGAGTCCACAAAGATATATGCATGAAGGCGCGTGGCTCAAAAGGATGTATATGTATAACAATAATTTGGATAAAATGGACATATACATGAAGTTTAAACATGACATCGTAAAAACATGAATAACTAAATTTTCTTTAAAACAATTTTCATTTCAAGGTATATGTATGATTTGTCAACACAAGAAGTATACATACATATCCCTAAACACAATTGAGTCCATAAATAAGGATTTGCATGAAAGGCAAATGACTCAAGGGGTATACATGTATATCTTAAAGTTTGGCAAAAGTACACATATACATGTAATGAAAACACATAAAATAAACCCAAAAATAGGAATACAAGTTTAAGATATATGGATCATCAAAACTAGACTATACTAGCACATCTAATGGGTTCAAATAAGCATTCAAGCTCAAACATATATAGATTTATTTGTGGCCCACTATATGCACAAGTATATACCTAGTTTTAGTGAAAACTAACATCTAAACATGTAATCAATACATGAAGCATAAAAACAAGATATGAATAAACATGAAAAACATGAACATGATTATTATGTAAATTCACATGTTATTAAACCTATGATAAACATGATAGCTAAACAAATGTGAGAACACTAAATATGGGTCCATATAAGCATGGGTGTCTCAAATACTATACATATATGTCAAGGATCTAATAATCGTGGCATTTTAATAATAATCACTAAACATTAAAACATGCTATAAACAATGAAATGAAAGCATGTAAACAATAAATAGGAGTTAGGAATCGTTACCAAAACCTAGAAGGCAACTTTCCTTGTCTCCAAAACATGGTGGTCCTCTCCACCAAACTTCACTTGAAAGTGATGCATCCAAAATGTTTCCTTTTGAGCACGGAACGCATCCACTCCAAGGTACGGCAACTCTCACATCATGTGAGAGCCCACACCTACATTATAAACACAAGGGGTGGTCTTTGGTACCCATAACTTATTGGGTCCATGGGGGTTAGTCCCTTCTCTAACCCAAACAAACTTATTTGCTAAATTACAATCATTTAAATGATCAAAGCAAAATTTAGCAAGGTGGCCCTTACGTCCACAATGTGTACAAGTGTACACATGAGCATACATAGTGTGATGGTGTCCGTGAGGAGCATGTGTATGCCGTGGAGGGTGTGCATGCATAATAGGAACTTGTTTCTTTCGAAACAAAGTTTCCAAACGTGTATGGCCCACTACACATTGGCTCAAAGTGGAGCCCAAACAATCAACACTCTTCTTAAGCATGAATATATTATTGTTAATCAAAGAAGAAGTGTGGCATGCAATAGGTGTTCTAGGTGAAACTACCCTAGCATGGCAAACATGTGAAACAATATCATTTTTCAAAGAATTATTTTTCTTTAAACAAATATCTAATTCTTTTGAGATAAAATCAATTTCATTTTTCAAGATATTGTTATCTCTTAAAATAGAATCTACTTTAGAAGATAAAGCCTCATTAATTTTTAAAACATTATTACAATCATTTTTAGACTTTAAAAATTCATTTTCTTTTAGTGCAAGTTCTAATTGAGATCTCAATGAATCCCTTTCATTATAGACCTCAACCTTCTCTTGCAAAACCTTATCAAGTTTAGAAGACAATTTTTCTTTTTCTTTATTTAAAGCACAAGTCTTCTTTTTCAAAATGTTATACTTTTCAATTAATTTTTCACAAACTATAGATAGTTCTTCATTTAAAGTATGGGAATCAATATAATCAGTTGAAGAACTAGCATCATCATCATCTAAGTGGGTTTCCGAGTTTACCTCAAGGGAGTCATTCCCTTGGACCATGTGACATTGTGACTCGGAGTCTCCACTAGATTCCTCCTCTTGTTGGATTTGTACTTGAAGCTTGGAGGTGGTGGTGGTTGTCAACTTGTTCCACACTGCAAAAGCGGAATCAAGATTAGAAACAAGCATAAGATATTCTTTTGGAAGTGTGCTTCTAATGGCCTCAAGGGCTTGTACATTGGCCCCTATATGCTTGCTATCACTAAGGTAGGATTCCTTGGTAATGGCAAGGTGAACCTTATATCCTACGGTTATTAAATAAACGGACATCCTAGTCTTCCAAACAATGATGTTGGAAGGGTCAAACATAGGTGGGGTTATGAAGTCCATGGGACCAAACTATATGTGTGCAAACAAGCAAATGCAAATGAAAGATTAGCAAACAAAGGATCTCACTCTTAGGATGTTAAGCCTAAGTATCAGGAGCGTAGGCTCTGATACCAATTGAAAACACCTAGAGGAGGGGTGAATAGGCGACTATGCTAATCTAGTGAACTAAATGCGCTAAATGCGGAAGCTTAAAACAATCTTGCAATCACACTTAGTACAACCAACAAGTGTAGCCGAATTCCCCGTGAAGGGCTCTGGACTAACTCTTCTTGATTCCCCTAGATATGGGTTGAGGTGCTATATGAAGCTCTTGTGGTTAAGTACAAGTGAGGCACACACAAGCAAGCCAAGCATATAAGGATGATAAGCAATATGAAATAATGCAAGGCAACACAAGCAATATGAATGATATGACAATATGAATAATGCAATGCACAAATAAGAGAGAGAGAGAATGGATCAAACGCAAACACAAAGATATGTTTCGAGGTTCGAGCCCCTAGCTCTACGTCCCCGCCTTCACCGAGAAGGATTTCCAATCCACTAAAGGAGTACCGAACTCCTCTCTCAACCTTACAATGCCACCGAGGCAATACAACCACAATCCACCTCTACCGAAGAGGGACAAGGCCCGTAGCCAACAAAAAACACAATCACCTCTACCGAAGAGGGATCCAAACACCACTCCGATCAACCTCTACCAAAGAGGGATACACAAATAAAGAAGGGTTTACAACTTGGTGGTTTCTTTCAACCACAAACAATCTCTCTTTTTCCACAAAACAAATGATCCTATAGAGTAGGATAGATGATAGCTCAAGTGTGAAAAATAAGTGTTTTGATCAAAGAAAATCTCTTGGGGAAAATATCAAATGAATTTAGAATTTTAGATCAAGAAACAATTCCAAAAAACCTATTTTCTTTGAAATAAACAAAATACTTAAAACAAATAAGATTGATCTTTTGGCACTTAAAACTCTTTTGAAAACTTGTTTAAAACACTTAAGAAACTGTATTTTTTCTCTTGTAAAAACCTTAGCCAAAATCCCAAAGAATTGGGGTTTATATAGGCCAAACAGAAAACTATCCATTAGGCTGATGTGGCAGCCTGACAGGCTTGGCGGTCGACCGGCCGGTCGACCGCCATCGATCATAAATATGACCGTTGGGCAAACACGGTCGACCACCCGGTCGATCGCCCAGATACAGAGAGCAGACTCTCTGTTCCGGTCGACCGGGACGGTCGACCGCCCAGATACAGAGAGCAAGGCTCTTTGGTCCGGTCGACCGCCCGGTCGACCGGGCCTGTGTCTGCCAGACGTGCACAAGTCTGTGCACGTTGGTCGACTGTTGAGGTCGACCGGCCCTTGGTGCGGTCGACCGGGACGGTCGACCGACCTGGCCTGTCAGCCACAGTCTGGGTCAGAACCTGGGTAAAATAATTTTATAAAAATCTTTTTAAGTCTTCTAGAAATACATAAAACTTGTTTTAACATTTTATATTGAAACACAAACATGTGATAAAAATTTCAAGACATATATCAACATATGAAATCATTTTTGTGTCTTGCAAATTTTATCAAAACTAAAACTTGTATTTTTATCAAACTTGGATTTTTCTCAATAGAAAATCTGATTTTTCCTAAAACTCAAGAATAGACAAATCAAAATAAGTTGTATAAGTATGAAGCATGTATGTATATTGAACATATCTAATATACATAAAAACCATTTAAACTTGTTTTGATCTACTATTCATGAAAACCAAATCCAAAGCATAAAACTTGTGTGTGTTATGTACTTGAGCATATCAACTATACTTATCTTTACAAATGGATCTAAAACTCAATCTAAACTATGATACCTAAGTCTTCTTGACGATCTTCATCTTCAAGTCGACTCGGTCCAAACACCGTGATCCATGAGCTAGGCAAGGTATGATCTTGATGCTTGGGCCCTGGAATCACCATGTGAAAGCTTCCAAACACCTCTTTTTGAAGCAATCACCAACTAATATCTTGCTTAATGATCTGAGACTAAAATCACAAGATTATTAGTAAACATAACTACATGAGTTAATCATCATCAAAACTAGGGAGGAAGGCCTCTGGGCCAACAATTATTTTGATAGATGGACTTAAACATAATCTATTAAGCATTAGTCAATTATGTGACAAAAGCTTAAGAGTTATTTTTGATGACTCTACTTGTGATGTTTTAGACAAGAAAATAAATACTTGTGTTCTTTTCAGTTTTCAAGAAAACAATGTTTATATGATTGACATGCTTCATTTAGAATGCAATGCCACTTATTTGAATGCTTTTATTGAAGATTTTTAGTGATGGCATAGGAGACTAGGACATATTTCGTTTGTTCATCTATCCTTAATTAATTCTAAGGAATCGGTGAAGGGTATTACTAGTTTAAATTTGAAAAGAACCGCATTTGTGATGCGTGCCAACTTGAGATACAAACCAAGTCATCTTTCAAATCAATCAAGGATATCATGACTTCAAGACCTCTAGAATTGATACATATAGATTTGTTTGGTCCAACTAAGACCAAAAGTCTTAGTGATAATTGCTTTGTTTATATTTTAGTTGATGTTTTCTCAAGATTTACATGGGTTTTCTTTTTAGAACATAAAGATGAAGCTTTTGACAATTTTCATATTTTTAGAAAAGGGTTTAAAAAGAAAAAGATTTTTCGATTTAATAGAGGTTGTGAGTTCATCAACCATTGTTTTATCACTTATTGTGAAGAAAATATAGTTAAATATAAATTATCTTATCCTAAAACTTCACAACAAAATAGAGTCATTGAAAGGTAGAATCGCACTCTTCAAGAAATGGTTAGGATAATGATTAGTGAATACGGACTTTCTTAATACTTATTGGCCAAGACCGTAAACACTTCATGTTACATTAGGAATTGAATTTATTTTTTAAAAATTTTAATAAAACTCCTTTTGAGATTTACTATTTAAGAAAACTAAATGTTTTCTATTTTAAAGTTTTTGATTGCAAATGTTTTATTTTGAACACTAAAGGTAATTTAGTCAAATTTGATTCAAAATTTTTTTTAAGCTGTCTCTGTAGGTGTTTTAATACTAGTAAAACTTTTAGAGTCTCCAATAAGTCAACTTTGACTATTGAAGATTCTATGCATCTAAAGTTTGAGGAATCTCTCTCTTGTGAAGAATGTTATAGAGATTGATTTTTTAGGTGAAGATTTCAAAAAGATTTCTATGAAAGACTTACTGGCACAAGAGGAGGAAGATAAGAAAATAATGATATAAATGGTGAAGATCATGACATTGAAGTGGAGCCAATTCAATCATTTCCAAAGGATCAGAGATATGCTTCAAGCTATCCCAAGAACCTCATAGTAAGTGATGTATCTAAATAGGTTACTCGCTCTAAACTCCTTGACTTATGTGGTTATTTTGCATTTATTTCTCATATTGAGTCCAAGAAAATCCTAGAAGTCGAGGGTGATTCATATTGGTTGCTTGAAATGCGAGAAGCGCTCAATTAATTTGAGCGCAATCAAGTTTGACACCTTATTCCTAGGCCCCTTGATAGACCAACTATTGGTACTAAATATATCTTTAGAAATAAGTTGGATGAGTAAGAAAACATTATTAGAAATAAAGTTAGGTTAGTAGCCCAAGATTACACCCAAGTCAAAGGGATCGATTTTGAGGAGACTTTTGCACCCGTAGCACAATTAGAAGCCATGCGATGACACTTACATTTGCTTCTTTCAAAGATTTTAAGCTTTTTCAATGAATGTTAAAAGCAAATTTTTGAATGGTTTTATTGAAGATGTGTATATTGAACAACCCCCCAGATTTGTTGATCCTATACATTCAAATTTTGTTGTTAAACTTGAAAAATCTTTATATGGTTTAAAACAAGTTCCAAGAGCTTGGTATGAATGATTGAACAGTTTTTTTTGTTTCCAATGGTTTTATAAAAGGTGAAGTTGATACCACCTTGGTTACAAAGCGTTAGATAATAAAATCTTGATAGTGCAAATATATACTGATGATATTATTTTTGGATCTACTAATGAAAACTTTATAAGGATTTTAAATCATGCATGAAGAACGAGTTTGAAATGAGTATGATAGGGAAGCTCAAATATTTCCATGGGCTCCAAATCAAACAAAGGGATGAAAGGATCATCATCAATCAAGGCAAGAGTACAAGAGAGTTTCTCAAGAAATTTGGGTTAGCAGATGCGAAGATAGGCAAGACTCCCATGACTGCCATAACTAAACTTAAAAAAGATGAACAAGGTAAAAATATTGACATTAAATCTATCATAGCATGATTGGTAGCTTATTTTACTTGACGACTAATAGACCGAATATTATATTTAGTGTATATTTATGTACTAGATTTCAATCTTGTCCTAAAAGGCTCACTTAATTACGATAAAATGCATTATTAGATATCTTAAGAGAACTATTGGAATGTGCTTGCGATATCTGATGACCGAATAATTCTCAATGATGAGTTATTCGATGCCGACTATACCAGTTGTAGAGTGAATAGGAAGAACACTAGTAGAACTTGTCAATTTTTAAAAATTATCTCGTTTCATGGTCTTTCTAGAAACAAAATTTTATAGTCCTCTCAACTTGTCAATGTACTCTCCTTGATTATGAATTACATTATAGCCATATTAAAATATTTTGTGGTAATAGTAGTACCATTCATATGATCAAGAATGCAAATCAGCATAATAAGACTAAGTATATAAAGATTCGATATCACTTTCTTAGAAATCATTATGAGAAAGGAGATGTTGAAATTGATTATATTTCTACTGATTTTTAATTAGCAGACATTTTTACTAAACCAGATTATAATGGATTTTCTTTCATTTGTGGTGAGTTGAATATTTGCATTATGGATTGAAGAAATTTTATTTTAATTAATATTCATGTTTATATTTAAATTGGTATTTTTTTAGTATACATGTTCTTTACAATTTACTACTTTAAATTTGTATACTACTTTCAAATTTGTTTTACATTTGAATTTGATTATTTGGTGCCCCTTTTTGATATATGACAAATAGGGAGAGAAGATTTATGAGTTATTTATTCGAGAAGAGAATATTTATGATTTAGCAATTACCTCTATTCTCTATTCTCATGTTTGAATGTAATGTTTCCTTTATTTGTTATTGGTTTCTTACTCATTATTGCATACTTATTATGTGGGGGTTAGAGGCATGGAAGGAGGTTGGTCCGTTTATGCATAATGTTCTATATTACAAATTTATACCTATATGCATATGACTTGCTTTGTTATTGCTACACCATTTAGTCCTAAATGATTGAACTTGATAGATAAGTATAATTTTTTAGGGAGCTTTCCAAGCTCTTCATTTTATTTGGCTTTAATAACTCATATTTTTTATCATCATCAAAAAGGGGGAGATTGTTAGCCCAAGGGTACACTCTCGATTTTGTTTTGATGATTACAAACCACATGAAGCTATTCGGTACTAATTAAGTTTAAGTGTTTAAGTTTTTTCGGTTCAAATGATATTCTGTTTTACTCTTCCTCCAAAGGAAGGTGTTCAAGTCTCAAGATCACTCAAGGATAGATTCAAGTTCAGATGATCAAAATTGACTTTTTGAGAAACCCACTTAAAGATTGCTCGAAGACTTATAAAACCAATGTAAGAAAATAGAATATTTAAGTGTAGAACGTAGAATTGATGCTCAAGAAGTCACACGTAAAATACAAGTTTTCATATCTAGTTTTTCGATTTTTGTATTTCACAAGCATTGGTTTTCGTACATGTTCTATATTTTTTCAAATTTTTATATCTTGGTTCAAACATGTATCTCATAGCCTATGTGTTACCAAATCACATTTCAAACTAGTTTAAAATATTTAAAAATAAATTTCATATCAAAAACTTTATTTACAATGGTTTATGGGTTGGGTCGGTGACCGACCGGTTGACCGGACCAGTGCATTGACAATGCACAACTGGCAGTTTGTGGACTTGTGTATGTGCACGTTTGTTAGATGACCAACCGGTAGACCATCAAATCTAGCAGTCCATCAGGTGGTCGACTGACACTAACGACTACTTTTGTTTTTAGGCAGCCGGTCGACCGAAGTCCTATCACAGTTACAGTAATGATTAGTTTTCAAATTTTGAACTTTTAACTTTTCTCCAATGGGTATATTTGTTATTTTTGCGTTTAATTACCCTCCTAATGCCCTGACTGAACTCTCTAATGATTATTATCACTTGCCTATATATATAGTTTATTTGGTGAGGATTAAACAATTTTTTTGATTTTGAAAAATATTTTGAAAAATCAAGTTTATTCAAAAGAGAAATTTTTCTAGTTTTCTTTTTCAAGTGCTATCATTGTCAAACTAATTTTTATAAGTTTTTAGCTATTAAATTCATTCATTTCAACTGAATTTTTTCTCTCACAAAACTTCTTGAGCTTCACTTCTCATTCTATACTACAGAAAGTAGTAAAGGAGCGTGTTTGTGATCTTTGTGATCACCAAAAGCTTGTTAACCTCATTGGCTCTACATCTTGTCTAGAGGATTGAGAATTAGAGTTGTGTACTCCGGTTTATGTAAACCTTATAGTTTCTTTGTGAAGCTTCCTATGTTTAAGATCCTTAGTGGATAGTGAAATCCTTCACACAATGAAGACTAGATCTACAGCTTTGTGCTCGAAGCTCGAAATAAATCTCTTGTATTTGCTAATGCTTTCTCTTTTGCTTTACTCTATTTGTTATGACTTACAGTCAGTTTTTACTCACTCAATCAAGAAGGCGATTGAGCACCTTAACTCATTATCTAGAGAAATATAGAGAAGATGTTCTAGAGCCCTTCATAGGGAATCCAGCTTCACTTTTGATTTGAGTTAACTGTTTGTATCATTTATTTTTAATTATTGCATTTCCGCATTTGATTAGCATTACACCTATTAGTCCCCTCTAGGTGTACTTTCAAAATTATCTTTATTGAAAATATAGAGAAGTTTATTGTATAATGGACTCCTAAGGATATATTCATGTTGCACTAAAAGTCCTTCTTTGATTAATATATTGGATTCATAGGAGGATAACGAGTTCGATTGTTAAATGGTGTATGGATGAAATTATGTAATGTCAGAAATTACTTGTCCAAGCTAATAGTTTCTATTGGTTGTAATTGATTACTAATTGTGCAGGTTACTGGTTAACACTGATTATACCGCTAAGTAATCAGTGAGGGAACATGAAATTTATGGTAATCATGGTAAATCATGATTTGTTGATATTTATAGATCATATGATATTGGTATTGCGAGTGGCTAGTTGGGAAACTCAAAATAGGGTACTCCTAGAGACGTGGATGTGTGTGTGTGTGTGATCGTTTACGAATTATAATATATCTTGAACTTGTGAATTAAAAGTGGATATATCATGAATCGTAAATTGGAGATTAGAATAGTGATGCTAGATGAAAATTAGATATCGATAGAAATAATTATAACTTATTCACCATAGATGTGATTAAAGTATTAATACTCTTCTGATAAATTAGACTTCTTGACAAATATAGTCACAAAGACAAATGAGCAAAATTGTATATAACTCGCACTGATGTGTATGTAAATAATTGATACCATAAAAACTCTCAGAACTTTCCCAGAAACACGTATTGAAAGTAGGATATATTGACTAAGGCTACAGTAACTAAATATTAGTCTGTATTATGTTATTTTTGATGATATGACCAATTGTGAAAGTATGTATCAGTAGGTGAACTGAAACTCCTAAGTTAATTAAGTGTGAATAGTAAGCAGAATTGGACTTAAATATGGAGATAATTAATTGGCTTTGATAACAATTGATGTGTGGTAAATTACATTTCTAAATTCAATAATTGAATTTGATTATGGGATTTATTATATATATATATATAAATATATATATATATATATATATATATATATATATATATATATATATATATATATATATATATATATATATATATATATATATATATATATATATATATATATATATATAACACCTGCTGATGAAGATTGAAGAACCAATTAACCCTTGAAAGGTTAAGAAATTGATGTGAACCTGTAGATTGATTAATAACTTGTGAATTGAAGTTAAATTAGTAAATAGCATACTCTTGTCCACATGTAAAATATTCATAAAACAAAATGGGAGATGTTGAGTGTGACATATTGGATATGTGTGTGTATGTGTGTGTGTGTGTGTGTGTGTTTGTGGTGAGCTGAACTCCTAAGAATGGTTTTCATGAATTTCTGTGATAACTTTTATGTGGGGCTGTCAGATTTGATAGAGATCTGATTTTATTTGATTTGATCTATCATATCTGATGACCCATATGAAAGTTCTCACAGCACATGAAATTTATGGTAATCATGGTAAATCATGATTTGTTGATATTTATAGATCATATGATATTGGTATTGCGAGTGGCTAGTTGGGAAACTCAAAATAGGGTACTCCTAGAGACGTGGATGTGTGTGTGTGTGTGATCGTTTACGAATTATAATATATCTTGAACTTGTGAATTAAAAGTGGATATATCATGAATCGTAAATTGGAGATTAGAATAGTGATGCTAGATGAAAATTAGATATCGATAGAAATAATTATAACTTATTCACCATAGATGTGATTAAAGTATTAATACTCTTCTGATAAATTAGACTTCTTGACAAATATAGTCACAAAGACAAATGAGCAAAATTGTATATAACTCGCACTGATGTGTATGTAAATAATTGATACCATAAAAACTCTCAGAACTTTCCCAGAAACACGTATTGAAACTAGGATATATTGACTAAGGCTACAGTAACTAAATATTAGTCTGTATTATGTTATTTTTGATGATATGACCAATTGTGAAAGTATGTATCAGTAGGTGAACTGAAACTCCTAAGTTAATTAAGTGTGAATAGTAAGCAGAATTGGACTTAAATATGGAGATAATTAATTGGCTTTGATAACAATTGATGTGTGGTAAATTACATTTCTAAATTCAATAATTGAATTTGATTATGGGATTTATTATATATATATATATAAATATATATATATATATATATATATATATATATATATATATATATATATATATATATATATATATATATATAACACCTGCTGACGAAGATTGAAGAACCAATTAACCCTTGAAAGGTTAAGAAATTGATGTGAACCTGTAGATTGATTAATAACTTGTGAATTGAAGTTAAATTAGTAAATAGCATACTCTTGTCCACATGTAAAATATTCATAAAACAAAATGGGAGATGTTGAGTGTGACATATTGGATATGTGTGTGTATGTGTGTGTGTGTGTGTGTTTGTGGTGAGCTGAACTCCTAAGAATGGTTTTCATGAATTTCTGTGATAACTTTTATGTGGGGCTGTCAGATTTGATAGAGATCTGATTTTATTTGATTTGATCTATCATATCTGATGACCCATATGAAAGTTCTCACAGCAATCTGTAAAAACAATTCTTAGAGGATCAACTCCCTATATATATATATAGACATATATATGTATATACATATATATAGAGAGAGAGGGGGGAGAGGTCTTCGTGTGAGAAACTTTCTCACACGAAGATCATGAGAAAAGCATATAGGAATGATCATGTGGATGATTCAAGCCATTCATCTTGATCGACATACTTTATTTAGGCTACAAATAAAAAATCATGCGATTTTGATTCTTTTTATCCATCAACAAGTGGTTACAAAACAGACGTTATATTCATCATAAAATAAAGATGTCATTTGATGCATGGGTAAAAAAGCTCAAAATCACGTGATTATTTATTGATAGCCTAAGTAGAGTATGTGAAAAGGGAACACCTAGAGGGGGGTGAATAGGTGTTAGTGCTAATTTAAAACTAAATGCAAAACTAAATGCGCTAAATGCGGAAGCTAATGCAAATATTGCAACACACTTAGTACAATCAACAAGTGCAGCCGAATTCCCCGTGAAGGGCTCTGGACTAACTCCTCTTGATTCCCCTTGAATGGGTTGAGGCGCTATGTGAAGCTCTTGTTGATTAGGTACAAGTGAGACACACACAAACAACCAAGCATATACAAGATATAGCAATGTGAAATATGCAAGGCACAACACAAGCAAATAGATATGATATGACAATATGAATTATGCTCAACACAAGCAAATATGATATGAATGAAGTATGATGCTTTGCACAAATGTAAAGAGAGAGAGTTTAGAGACAAGTGGATCAAACGCAAACACAATGATATGTTTCGAGGTTCGAGCACCCTTGCTCTACATCCCCGCCTACACCACCGTATAGGATTTCCAATCCACTATACCGTCCACCGAGGACTCCCACCGAGGGAACCTTCACCGAGAAGGATTTTTACAACAATGGAGTACCGAACTCCTCTCTCAAACAACCACCTCACAACCGAGGGGTAGGCCCGTAGCCAAACAACAACAACCAACACCTCTACCGAAGAGGGTTTATAACCAAACTCCACCTCTCTCTAGAGGGAGCAAACCAATAACCCAAATCACAACCTCAACCTCTACCAAAGAGGGAGCAACCAAGAAATCAAGGGTTTACAACAAGTGGTATCTTTCAACTACAAACCTCTTTCCTTTTTCTTTTTCCACAAAACAAATGATCCTAATAGATTAGGATAGAAGATAGCTCAAGTGTGGAAACTAGGTGTTTTTGGAAACAAGCAATAAAGAAAAACTACTTGGGAAATCTCTTGAAGATGATAGAAAGTGAAATCCAATTCAATATCCCAAAAGCCTAATTTTCTTTGATTTTCCAAAAACCCAAAACAATAAAGATGAAATCTTTTTAGCACAAAAACTATTTTGAAAACTTGTTTAAACACTAAAGAAATACTGAAATTTTTCTTCTTGAAAACCTTGACAAAACAGCCCAAGAGATGGGGTATTTATAGCCCCCAAACAAAACTAGCCGTTAGAGCTAAGCTGGCAGCTCTGACAGGCAACGGTCGACCGGCCCGGTCGACCGCCAACGGTCGGAAATATGACCGTTGGGCAACTGCGGTCGACCGGCCCGGTCGACCGAAACAAACAGAAAGCACTGTAAGTGCTCCGGTCGACCGGAGCGGTCGACCGTCCCAGTGCCTCAAAACGTGCACAGATTTGTGCACGTCGGTCGATCGGCCCGGTCGACCGACCTCAGCCTTAGTCGACTAGTCAGGCTACTAGTCGACTTGGTTGAAGCCTGGAACAAAAACTGGGTCAGAAAAACTGGGAAAATTATTTTATAAAAATCTTTTATCTTTTCTGAAAATCCCATAAAATTTGTTTTACATTTTGTATTGAAACACAAACTTGTGATAAAAATTTCAAGACATATATCAATCATATAATTCATTTTTGTGTCTTGCCAATTTTATCAAAACCAACACTTGTATTTTATCAAACTTGATTTTTCAACACATGAATAGGGACATCAAAATAAGCTTGTATAAGAAGTTAAAACCATGTATGTATATCTAGAACATATCTAATATACATAAAAACTATTTAAGCTTGTTTTGATCTACTATTTATGAAAACCAAAATCCAAAACATAAATCTTTTGTGTGTTGTGTGCACTTGAGCATATCAACTATACTAAACTTTACAAATGGATCTAAAAACACACTATCTAAACTATGGATACCTAAGTCTTCTTGACGATCTTCATCTTCAAGTAGACTTGCTCCAAAACTCCATCCATGGGCTAGGCAATGTGTGATCTTGACGCTTTGGCCCTGGAATCATCATGAAAAGCTTCTAAACACCTTGTTGAAGCTAATCACCAACTAATATCTTGGTTAATGATCTGAAACTTAAACAACACAAGATTATTAGTAAACATAACTACATGAGTAATCATCATCAAAACTAGAGTGGAAGGCCTTTGGGCCAACATTCTCCCCCTTTTTGATGATGACAAAACTCATGGAGTTATATATGCATGGATTAAAGTTAAGCTTCAAAGAAGCTTCCCCTTAACTCATGCATAGACATAAATAACAAGATATGGAAATGAAGCACATGAATATGTATGCAAGTATGGAGATAAAACATGCAACAAGCATAAATCAAAATCTTTTTCTCCTATTTGCAATACAAAAACATATATGCATAAATAACAAGGAAGACAAATACTTCTCCCCCTTAAGTAATGAAAACATGCATATAAACTCAAATACTTCTCCCCCTTTTTGTCAATCATCAACAAAGGGTTCAAAGTAAAATCAAATCAAACAATTTTTTTTCCTCCCCCTTTTTGTCAAACAAAAAGATCAAGAAGGAGTTAAACAATCCAAACAATAAAATGAGGGGTAAAAATCTTGCTCCCCTTTTAAGTCAATCAAAACAATAAAACAATGTTCTCCCCCTTTTGTTTAAAACAAAAAAAAATCAATAAGGGGTGACTATAAACAACATGATATCAATAGATAAATATGTCAATGAAGCATCTTGATATCAATAAATAAGGATCAATAGATGTTATATGCTATATACATTCATGAAGAGGAAGACGTTAAGTTAGCTTCCCTACACATATGCATTACATGAAAGAGGGATGTTAAGCCCTAATTCACATAACACACACTATGTAATGCATAAGAGGAGATGTGAAGCTCCCCCTACACACGTGTACCACATAACGAAGAGATGTTAAGCTCTTCAATACAAGATACACTCATCATGAATCTATATGCATATAGTCAATACAAATCTAAACTTTTGTATTTTTCTTAAAAAAAAATTTTAGATACCAATTTTAAGCAAAAACACATGAAACATCTTGATATCAATTGAAATTAAACATAATAAATTTTAAATGTCTAAACAAAATTTTGATACCAATTGTAAATAATTTTCATATTAAACATATGATACCAATATGAAATTTTCAATCATAAAGTAAGGGAGTGGAAAACAAATACTAATTGAAGAATCACCAATTGAAAGACAAAATTAAATTTCTCCCCCTTTATGAAATACCAACTAAAAAGATGCATGGGCTTGATACTAATTTAAAAGTAATCAATTGAAACAAAATTGAAGCTCAAGCACTAGCATAAACAAGATTTTGTGAAAAATTTATATTTTAAGCACAAATAAAATGTGTATGAAATAGAATGAGTACCAATCACCAATAGATGATACCAATTGAAAATATACATACACAATAAACATATGAGTATACAAAAGGATCAAAATGATACCAATTGAAAGGGTTCAATAATACCAATTGACATAGCAATAAGTTCAAGTGTATACATCATATTACTATACCTCCCAATCAAGGTTCAAGTTTTAAATTATTTTCATTTTAGAGCATACAAGACCATGATCTCCCATCCATCCGCCCATAAAGGGTAGGGGTTTTCAAAAATAGATTTGAAAATATAGTTTTGTTTGAAAATCACTACCAAATTGAAGAATACGAACTAGTCAAATGGAAAAACTTTTAAACTAGTACGAAATCCTTCAAGCAAGGAATACAACAAAATAGTTTTTCATGAAATAAGAAATCCACATGAAAATCAACACTCTAATCCAATTAAGCACAATTTTGACTCATGAAAACAAAACATGAGCAAGCAATAAAAGTGAGTGTACATATAAAGTGTGAATATCATAATCATGAAAATTTTTCATTAAGCTCAATTATTCCTTAAACATTGAAAACACGAAAATCATCAAAACTTATTTAACCTTCATGGCATATGTATGTCTAATACAAACTAAAGTATACATACATATCCAAAACACAACGAGTCCACAAAATATATGCATTAAGGCACGTGGCTCAAAAGGATAAACATGTATATTTAACAGTTTGGACAAGATAGACATATACATGAAGTTAAACAATTAAACACAAAA
This sequence comes from Agave tequilana, assembly GCA_038442645.1. NCBI lineage: Eukaryota > Viridiplantae > Streptophyta > Magnoliopsida > Asparagales > Asparagaceae > Agave > Agave tequilana. The sequence goes on from JAVJIF010030383.1 coordinate 26,455, forward strand.
TCAAGAAAATCTTCACCAAAACAGATTTCATTTCATGGTATATGTATGAATTGTCAACACAATAAGTATACATACATATCCCTAAACACAATTGAGTCCATATATAGATTTGCATGAAAGGCAAATGACTCAAGGGGTATACATGTATATCTTAAAGTTTGGCAATACAAACATATACATGAAGTGAAAAACTCATAAAACAAATTCAAAAATGAGAATACAAGTTTAAAATGTATGAATCATCAAAACTAGACTATACTAGCATATTTAATGGGTTCAAATAAGCATTCAACTCAAACTATATAGATTTATTTGTGGCCCACTATATGTACAAGTATAAATCCTAGTCTTAATGAAAACTAACATCTAAACAAGTAATCTTAACAAGAAGCATCAAAACACAATATAGAAATCATCATGATAGAACTAAAACATGATTACTATGTAAATTCACATGTATTAGATTCATGATGTACATTATAGCTTAAATAAAAGTGAGAACACTAAGAATGGGTTCATACAAGCATGTGTGTCTCAAATACTATATATGTATGTCAAGGATCTAATAATCATGGCATTTACATACTAATCCAAAGACAATGATAACATGCTATAAAACATCAATATGAAAGCATGTAAACAATAATAAGGAGTTAAGAATTGTTACCAAAACCTAGAAGGCAACTCTCCTTGTCTCCAAAACATGGTGGTCATCTCCACCAAATCTTCCCTTGAAAGTGATGCATCCAATTGATTTCCATGAAGCTCGGAACGCATCCACTCCAAGGTGCCATCACTCTCACGTCATGTGAGAGCCCACACCTACATCAAAAACTTTAGGGGTGGTCTTTGGTACCCATATCTTCTTGGGTCCATGGGGTTAGTACCTTCTCTAACCCAAACAAACTTCTTTGCTAAATTAGAAACATGTATTCTATCAAAATAAAATTTAGCAAGATGGCCTTTTCGGCCACAATGTGTACATGTGTACACATGAGCATACATGTGTTGATGGTGTCTGTGTGGAGCATGTGTATGCCGTGGAGGGTGTGCATGCATAAAAGATGGAACTTGTTTCTTACGAACCAAGGTTTTCAAGCGTGTATGGTTCTTAGCACATTGGCTCATAGTGGAGCCCAAACAATCCATTTTCTTCTTCAACATGTTTATATCATTTTTAATCATAGAAGAAGTGGAGCATGCAAGGGGTGATCTAGGTGAAACTACCCTAGCATGGCAAACATGTTCATCAATCTTATTTTTCAAAACAACATTTTTCTTTAAACAAATATCTAAATCATTTGAAATAGAAATAATTTTATTTTTCAAATCAATATTCTCTTTTAAAAAAAAATCAATTTTAGAAGACAAGTTTTCATTTTTCTTCAAAATAACATGGCAATCATTTTTAGATTTTAAAAATTCATTTTCTTTTAGTGCAAGTTTCAATTGAGATCTCAATGAATCTCTTTCATTATAGACCTCAACCTTCTCTTGCAAAACACAATCAAGTCTAGAATGCAAACTTTTATTTTCTTTTTCAATATCTAGACTTTTCTTTTTCAAAATCTTATATTTTTCTATTAACTTTCACATACAATAGATAATTCTTCATTTAAAGCATGGGGATCAATATTATCATCACATGAAGAACTAGCACTATCATCACAATCTAAGTGGGATTCCGAATGTACCTCAAGGGAGTCATTCCCTTGGACCATGAAGCATTGAGAATCGGATTCTCCACTAGATTTCTCTTCTTGTTGGATTGGCAATAGAAGCTCGGAGGTGGTGGTTGTTGTCAACAAATTCCACACTGCAAAGGCGGAATCAATGTTAGAAACACGTAAAAGATAATCTTTAGATAAAGTGCTTCTAATGGCCTCTAGGGCTTGTGCATTGGCCCCTAAATGATTGCTATTACTAAGGAAGGATTCCTTGGTAATGGCAAGGTAAACTTTATGACCTAGGGTTTGTAAATAAACGGTCATCCTAATCTTCCAAACATGAATGTTGGAAGGGTCAAACATAGGTGGGGTCATGAAGGCCATGGTAAACTATATGTGTGCAAAACAATAGATTAGCAACCAAATGGATCTCACTCCTAGGATGTTAAGCCTAAGTATCAGGAGCACTAGCTCTGATACCAATTGAAAAGGGAACACCTAGAGGGGGGTGAATAGGTGTTAGTGCTAATCTAAAACTAAATGCAAAACTAAGTGCGCTAAATGCGGAAGCTAATGCAAATATTGCAACACACTTAGTACAATCAACAAGTGTAGCCGAATTCCCCGTGAAGGGCTCTGGACTAACTCCTCTTGATTCCCCTTGAATGGGTTGAGGCGCTATGTGAAGCTCTTGTTGATTAGGTACAAGTGAGGCACACACAAACAACCAAGCATATACAAGATATAGCAATGTGAAATATGCAAGGCACAACACAAGCAAATAGATATGATATGGCAATATGAATTATGCTCAACACAAGCAAATATGATATGAATGAAGTATGATGCTTTGCACAAATGTAAAGAGAGAGAGTTTAGAGACAAGTGGATCAAACGCAAACACAATGATATGTTTCGAGGTTCGAGCACCCTTGCTCTACATCCCCGCCTACACCACCGTGTAGGATTTCCAATCCACTATACCGTCCACCGAGGACTCCCACCGAGGGAACCTTCACCGAGAAAGATTTTTACAACAATGGAGTACCGAACTCCTCTCTCAAACAACCACCTCACAACCGAGGGGTAGGCCCGTAGCCAAACAACAACAACAACCAACACCTCTACCGAAGAGGGTTTACAACCAAACTCCACCTCTCTCTAGAGGGAGAAAACCAATAACCCAAATCATAACCTCAACCTCTACCAAAGAGGGAGCAACCAAGAAATCAAGGGTTTACAACAAGTGGTATCTTTCAACCACAAACCTCTTTCCTTTTTCTTTTTCCACAAAACAAATGATCCTAATAGATTAGGATAGAAGATAGCTCAACTGTGGAAACTAGGTGTTTTTGGAAACAAGCAACAAAGAAAAACTATTTGGGAAATCTCTTGAAGATGATAGAAAGTGAAATCTAATTCAATATTCCAAAAGCCTAATTTTCTTTGATTTTCCAAAAACCCAAAACAATAAAGATGAAATCTTTTTAGCACAAAAACTATTTTGAAAACTTGTTTAAACACTAAAGAAACACTGAAATTTTTCTTCTTGAAAACCTTGACAAAACAGCCCAAGTGATGGGGTATTTATAACCCCCAAACAAAACTAGCCGTTAGAGCTGAGCTGGCAGCTCTGACAGGCAACGGTCGACCGGCCCGGTCGACCGCCAACGGTCGAAAATATGACCGTTGGGCAACTGCGGTCGACCGGCCCGGTCGACCGAAACAAACAGAGAGCACTGTAAGTGCTCCGGTCGACCGGAGCGGTCGACGGTCCCAGTGCCTCCAAACGTGCACAGATTTGTGCACGTCGGTCGACCGGCCCGGTCGACCGACCTCAGCCTTAGTCGACTAGTCAGGCTACTAGTCGACTTGGTTGAAGCCTGGAACAAAAACTGGGTCAGAAAAACTGGGAAAATTATTTTATAAAAATCTTTTATCTTTTCTGAAAATCCCATAAAACTTGTTTTAACATTTTGTATTGAAACACAAACTTGTGATAAAAATTTCAAGACATATATCAATCATATCAATTCATTTTTGTGTCTTGCCAATTTTATCAAAACCAACACTTATATTTTATCAAACTTGATTTTTCAACACATGAATAGGGACACCAAAATAAGCTTGTATAGGAAGTTAAAACCATGTATGTATATCTAGAACATATCTAATATACATAAAAAATATTTAAGCTTGTTTTGATCTACTATTTATGAAAACCAAAATCCAAAACATAAATCTTTTGTGTGTTGTGTGCACTTGAGCATATCAACTATACTAAACTTTACAAATGGATCAAAAAACACACTATCTAAACTATGGATACCTAAGTCTTCTTGACGATCTTCATCTTCAAGTAGACTTGCTCCAAAACTCCATCCATGGGCTAGGCAATGTGTGATCTTGACGCTTTGGCCCTGGAATCATCATGAAAAGCTTCTAAACACCTTGTTGAAGCTAATCACTAACTAATATCTTGGTTAATGATCTGAAACTTAAACAACACAAGATTATTAGTAAACATAACTACATGAGTTAATCATCATCAAAACTAGAGTGGAAGGCCTTTGGGCCAACAGTATGTAGATCAAGATGAACGGTTCGGGTCATCTATGAAACCACTCATATATGATTTTCACATGAAGCTTATTTTGAGAAAGTTTCTCCCTCTCTCTTTCTCTCTCACTCTCTCTCTCATACACACACACACACATGTGAATTGAAGTTAAATTAGTGAATAACATACTCTTGTCATATGTAAAATATTTATGAAACGAAATGATGGGTGTTGCTTAAGTGTGACATATGTGTGTGTAAGTAACATGATCTAGAAAACTTAATGTAGATAATTTGAATGGGAACTCAGTCCATACAAAGGAGGTGAATAAATTACTACAGTGTTAACTTTTAATTTATACAGATGTATATACATATATAGTAAATCCCATGCATTCTTCGAAAACAGAATTAAAGAGCTGAGAATCGAACTATAAAAAGAAAAAAAATTGGTTAATACTATGTATTATGATGAATTAGTTGTTATCTTTGTGTATGTGTACATATGTCTAGTGCATTCATGCATATTAGAGGAAGGGATTGGGCGGGAGCCAGTAGATGGGGAAGACAGTATTATTGTTATAATATATATTTATCAGAAGGGGTCAAGGGGGAGCCGATAAGAAGGGGAAAACGGTACCATTGTGATACAATATATCTATATATATAACAGAGAAAGGGGCCGGATGGGAGCAATAAGAGGGTGAAGACGGTGTTACTATTATATGTATATGTACATATGCATATCGGAGGAAGGGGCCGGGTGGAAGCCGATAGGAGGGAAGCGACGGAGAATCTCACACTTCGTTTTTGATAGTGTATGCATATAAATAATATATAATATGTATCTCACTAAGTATGATTTGTTAATGATGAGAAGTGTGATACATGATTACGTGATACATAAGCACGTTTGTGATAATTGTATAATCTGAATGGATAAATTACATTTATGAAATTATGATTGTGGTTGGTGGCGCACTTCCTGCATGATATACGAGATGTGTGTGATACGTGCAGTGAATACCTAAGTTGAACTCGATAATAAACTATAATTAAATAAGAAAAGACTTTACTGAATTCATAGACCTTATAATATGTAGAATGAAAACTTAAAAAATTTAAAGAAAATCAATGACCAAAAGAGTCGAACCGCCCTTGGAGATTACATAGACAATTATTCTAACTGTTATATCATGGAATATTATTGATTTTTTTTGTCTTTTTCATTCTTCTAGATTTGCCTTATTGTATGACCCAGGAAAGAGGGAGACAGTGATTGTAGTAAAAGTTTTCCTTGAATCAAATGAAAAGGATTACAACAAAAACTGTTCTTTCCGGTTACAAGGGAGGGAGAATATTGAATCTTGAATTCCCCCTTTGTTTAAGGCTGGGTTCTTCGTGTGGCGGTGGAGAGTGAATCTTGTTCTCCGTTGACCAGATGACCGTCCTTCAGGGATCTCCTCTTCGGCCGGTAGAAAGAGTGACACAGCTCTGTCTACCAAAACTCTAAAAGAGAAGGTAGGCGAAAGCTAGCTCGTACGCAGCGAACTTGCTGAAGAGTTGATCTGCTTCTTCTCTCTCTGTGTCGCCCTCTGTCTCTCTTCGCCTGATTGATTCTCTCCGATCTCTCCTTCTGATTGCCGATTGCCTCGACCTCATAGTAAACGAGGCTATTTATAGAGGTCCTAGGGGTGAACGTGCCCCCTGAAAATGCTCCACAATGAGGGCCAACTTCCCCGCTACATCGGCGGTAACTAACCCACGTGCCTGCTAAAGACATGCCACGATGGGGGCTGATTTCCCTTACGTGTGGGCAGTGATTGGTCCCTTAACCAAGGCGGTTATAACTGAGACACGGGTTTTAAACCTTTGCGTCTTGAGGCTGAGACGCGGGTGTCAGGCCATTGCCTTGATGCTGAGACGCGGGTGTCGAGCCAACGCGCCTTAATGCTGAGACGCGGGTGTCGAACCAACGCGCCTTGATGCTGAGACGCGGGTGTCGAGCCAACGCGCCTTGATGCTGAGACGCGGGTGTCGAGCCAACGCGCCTTGATGCTGAGACGCGGGTGTCGAGCCAACGCGCCTTGATGCTGAGACGCGGGTGATAGTCCCTCGCGTCTAGAGCTTAAAATTTTGCTTTTCAATGGCTTGTCCTCCAGTAACTTTTGGACAGCCTACAGAACCCCCTCCAAAGTTTTCGATATTCCGCAGTTAACGGGGACGGATTTCGAAATACTTTGGATTTTAGCTATATTTGCTTTCATGACTAGACTGTTAGTGCTCCGGGTTCGATCTTATCTGGAGTTGGTCTTCGTGAGTGTACTGTTTGAACTCTTTGAAGCCACCAGAGTTGATCATGTCGAGTGTCTAGATGCACAGTCTAAACCTCCCCGATTGCTTTTAGTCTGTCACGGGTGTGATTTAAGCCAGGAGTGGTTGGTCGTCTGCTTGCGTCAGTGTACTGTTGAACTGATTTTGTAGAAGCAGGAGGCCGAACGCAGGTTCTTTTCAAAAAGCCGAGATGGTACTGCTTTAAAGACGCGATTTCTGTAGGGTGCGTCCTTTGGCAATGGAAACGCGCCCGATCTTCCATGAGGCAGACGCGATGTTGGGCCCGCTGGGTCGGACGCGGACTTTGTAGAGAGACGCGACCTTCCGAATGCATTTATGGAGATGCTGACGGGGCATGTCCATCTAAGAGGTGCGTCCCTTGAGTGCGAATCTGTGCCGTGTGATGATCACGCCGCCAGCTGGCCTGGGGAACCGGCAGGATTTCACCTTTTGGCGCGCGGACTTCTCGGTTCATTAACTGAACCGCGCCACGTGTCAAATGACGACTCGCTGCGGAGTCGTGACGTATGATCTTCGCGATGATTTGTTCCACGCGTCATGCGATGATTCGCTGCAGCTTTTATCGGGTCACACGCCGCGTATCTTTGCGAATCCTTGTGCCTATAAAAAGCAACAGTCAGAGAGACCTCTTTTCTTCTCTGAACGCACTTGCTCAAGAGAGTTCTCTTCTTCCTCTGTTGAACTGTTCATCTCCATTACTGGAATTAAAGATGGCACCCAAGACCAAGCCAACCGCCTCTTCTTCACGGGCGACTGCCGCCGAGGTCCAGAGGGGCGCTTCCTCTACGCAGGATGTCGCTTTCCCAGGTATAATGCCTCTTAGGCGTGGATTTCGCCATTAACGGAAGCTCATAGAACCCTAAGAATCCTTAACACAAAATATAACTCGTGTTTGATTCTCAGACGCGGTCTCAGACGCAGTCTTTGAGTTGATAACCGAGGCGCGGGTTTGGACCCTCGCGCCATTGGGTCCTGCATTTTGGATTCTTCACTTAGAATATTTCTAATTGTGAAGGGTTCAGACGCGGACTTGGTTTGCAGAACGCGGATTTGATCCTTGCGTTCTGTTCCATCAGCTGCCGATTTTGATGAATCTGGCACTTGCGTCCAAGCAATTAGAAATCTGGGGGTGTGAAAGGAAGGGAGTTACCCTCCTTAACTTCTGGTGGTTGTGGTGATGGAAGGGTTAAGGTGGATAACTCCCTTCTTTTCGCACCTCAGAAGTGACATCAAAGACATTCCATGACCTTCTGGTGGTGGAGACGCGGATCCTACAGGTCTGGACGCGGGTTTGATAATTCCTGCGTCCAGTATCTCTTCTGCGTTTGGACGCGGTTTCGCAGGTCTGGACGCGGATTTGATAATTCCTGCGTCCAGTATCTCTTTTGCGTTTGGACGCGGTTTCGCAGGTCTGGACGCGGATTTGATAATTCCTGCGTCCAGTATCTCTTCTGCGTCTGGGTTATGAACACTTAGCATTTAAGTATCTAACTAAGTGTCCTTTTCTTTTGCAGTGCCCCATCCTTCTGCCTCACTCGCCAAGACGCGCCACTTTGGACATGTAGGTGGTGCTGACCGGGACTTGACCTTTGTGCTACGAAGGACTGTCCCTGTGACTGCTGACAGGTCGCAGGAGCGCCAGGAAAGGCTCTCGAATGTTGACATAAGAACTCTTCAGGTACTTATGACCGATGCAGAATTCACAACAGATGCTCACGTCAAGCTGGAGAAGCCTGCCTTCTTCTTCGGAGATCGTATCAACGATGGCGGCTATCGTGTGTATGACGGAACTTATAAATGGCTCCGTCAGATAAAGGGTGGAAGATTCTTTCTTCCGGACATGGAGAGGATGTTCCCGCTGTCCTACTTCCAGCACATGTCCGTCCCTCGGAAGATGGAATGGGACATTTCTCGATATGTCCCTGAGATTACTCTCGGTGATTTGGGTTCCATAAAGTACACCGTCATGATAGCCATGACAGGTCGGTTCTCGGCCTTTTCCTAGGTCGCGCAAGTCTGAGGTTCCGGTTGGAGAGATACCACAACTTGGCACTACCTTCCTCAACTCGTTCATGGAAGCGGAGGGTGATTATCCGGTCGATTTCCGTCCGCCCGGGTGGGTCCATTCCACGGAGAACTACTGGTGGGGCAGGATGGTGGGTTTCGTCCTCACCGATCTTGGGGATCTGCTAAAGCGTGTGGGACTATACCCGGCGGTCAGGGCCGTACAGTGGGGTATCCCACCAGGCTCTCATAACTTTTTCGGGATCCTGGAGCGCTACAACCCTCTGACGGGGACATTCTTTACCCCGGTCGGAGAGATGGGCCTTGCACTGCACGAGCTACATGAGGTCTCGGGGCTGGCAACAGGGGACATTCCCTATGAGGAATATGTCCCGACCACTGAGGAGCTCTACCTCTTGAAGAAAGAGTTTCCTCGGGTGTACGAGACTTACTGGGAAGTGATGTGTCACTTCCACATTTGCGGTCAGATAACCTCCTGGAGGGCGCAGGGAGTCAAGCAACTGTCTTGGGCCAGTTACTTATTCAACGGTGTCAATCATAAAGACAATCCGATAACCCGACTGGCTCCCAGTTCCGACAGGGAGATTGAAGACAGGATCGACAAGGCTTCTGAGGGCTTCTACACCACGATTTCGAACGAGGACGGTTTCGACCCTGACCTGGTATTTGAAAGCTTCCACCATCAAGCCCGGACCCCTATCTCCGATAGGGCACTGTTGGCAGGCTTCTTGATGTTGTGGCTGAAGCGTTGTGTGGTGCCCACGCTGCCACATGAAGCTATTATTGCTGACGTGGTGTACCCGGCGGTGCTCCTGGCTCATGGCAACCCTATAGCCCTTCTCCCGGCCGTGGCGGCTGGCATTTAGAGCGGGTTGCGGGTGCTAACCAAGAGTTTCTGCGAGGCGCCGAAAAACTGTCAACTCCCACGGCAAGCCGTATGTTGACTCAGAGGGGAATCCGACGGTGAAGCGCCCCAACCCTCGGATCGAGCTGCCTTATACGTACCTCATGGCTTGGTACGTGATGCACTACCCTTCTCTGATGACGGCGGTGCGTTGGAGGGAGAGTTCCGTCCCTTTTGTACAGTGGTTGGAGGATTCGAGCTGGCGTGATCTTTATATATATTACGTCCGAAAGCGACTTTCAGATCCTGCGAATTACCAGCTCAATCGCTGCTTCCCCGAGATCTCTGGTGCATCTTTCGGGGATCTATTTACTGATTTCGCGGGCCCAGATGGCTTCACGAGGTTATCCGCGGGAGTCTTTTGGTGGTTGATCAATATTCGGCCCGGATATGTGCTTTTCCGGCAAGGGACTTCATGCACCATCGAGCCGTATATGCCGAATCGTTTCGCTCGACAATTCGGCTACGATCAACTGTACGTCAGGAATCCCAATGCTCGACTTGCCTTCAAAGGGAACTTGTTCGAAGGTGCTCGGGCTTGGTACTACAGTGTGGCCGGAGGGACGGGAGCAACTTTCCGTCTACCTATCGAGGGGTCCAAGTGCCGTATGAGCTTCAGCTTCTGCACTTGGTATTTCCAAGCCATCCAGATATCAGACTTTGTTCCGGCGTCTTCATGTATTGAGAGCATCAATGCAAATCTCGAGGTAAGGTCAGAGTCTGGTAAACACTTGAAACTCACCAACCAGTACCTGAAGGCCCAGAAGGAGGTCGGAAGAAGATCGGGAAGGGAGCCACGAGCGATAAGGGCGGAGCCGCGACCAACAAGGGAGGAGCCGCAAGCAGCAAGGGCGGGGCCACGAGCGACAAAGACTCGACAGGTGGTAAGCAAGCGTCGTCAGCACTCTGCTTCAACTGCTGAACCTGCTCCCAAGAAGGTTCGGAGAGACTTGACAACCGAAGTCTCCCGATCCGAAGACATCCCTGCTGTCGTTGAGGTACCGAGGGAAGAAGATATAGCTGAAGAGGATGTTCCTTTAGTCCGTGCCCCTAGGTCGAGCAGCAGAGACCGTAGGTCTACGGAGGAAGGGGAGCTCGTTGACAGAGCCACTACCGCTGACGAGGATGAGCAGCTAAAGGTCAACATCATGAGTGGAGGAGATGTCGATATTCCGGGGATTTCAGTTCAACCCGGATTTTTACTTGCTCATGAAGGGAGAGATGAGGCACAGCAACCTGGGTCACCTTGTGCCTTCATTTCCAGTCCTCGGGCAGTTGACCCCAGTCCTACCACTGGGGTAATTGGTGGCAAGGCTCCGGCTGCAGAAGTCTCGCGCGGGGCGCTATCGTCTTCCTCACTCTCAGGGGAAAGCGATTTTGAAGACGAGGTCGACTACGGCGATGAACCCGCTCTTCCTGATCCGACTAAGTTCTCCCACATCTCAGAGGAAGAAATATACGGGGGTGAGCCATCAACGGTATCACAGCTGGCGATTATTCCCGCTGAAGGTACTCTTTTCACCTTTTGACCTAATTTTCCTTTTCATTTTGAAGAGGATGTTTTAACATTCTTCTTTTATGCTGCAGGGTTGGCCGGGGATATTGAAGCTGTAATCTCCTCGCATATCGAGGAGACGGTAAAAGAGCTGACCCAGTCCGAAGGAGTCGAGGCTTCAGTTGCTGAGATAATTCCAGAGAGGGCAACTACTGAAATTGGGGAGCCTTCGATTTTGCCGGAAGAGGAGGCAACCCCTAAGGCTGGGGAAGAACCCACTCTGCAGGGTGAAGAGGTTACTATTGAAGTCAGGGAGACTTCCACTCCGCAGGATCCGCCCAAGGATTCGACATCTCTGGACCTCCCAGAGGTTGCGCTTACTACTCCATCATTAGCTGTGGAAGCTCCTGCAGTGATAACACTTCCAGAAGCGCCAGTGGCCAGTCTCGCTCTTGCCGTATCGCCGGTCAGCACGAATCTCGCGCAAAAAGAGCCGGCTTGCACCCCTTTCCTCATGATAGAAAGGGGGTCGGGGAGTACCTCGGGTGATGACACCATGGATTTCCTGACACGCAAAACGGTGCAGCAGTTCCTTGACGCGATGCGATCGTGCATCGATTTTATCCTGTCTGGGCGTAGCTCTTTTGACTTTGCCCGGACGTTTCTTGGAAACATGGCCGGTAACATCGAATTAACCGGAGGCTCCTCGCTTGCCAAGTCGTGTATGCTGTTGGTGGAGCGATTGGGAAGTGACCTGAAAAAGCTGAAGTCTTTGGACAATGCTAGTTCTTCTCAAGAAGCCCAGGTCATCTTGACTAGGCTCCTAGCCACCCAGGAACAAGAGCGACAGGAGGTGGAAGCACAAGTTGCTGAAGAGGTCCGCAATCTCGAGCGTACCCAAGCTGAATGTCAGAAACTGGCTGACGATTCAATGGAATCCGAGTTCATCCGGCAAAACGCAGAGCTCGCCATTACCAATGCTCGGTCTGCCATCGCTAAGGCGGAAGCCATGATCGCGGATAATGAGAGGACGCTTGCCACCGTCCGGAAGAGGCTGGAGGAGCAACAAGCTGCGAAGGCACGAGCTGAAGAAAGCCAGACCATTTATTCCTCCAGGTTGGAATCTCTGCGAGCACAGCTGGCTGCAAAACCCTTTTTATCTGAAGAGGAGCTGCGGGTCCAAGCCATGATGGAGGCTGAGAAGGCACGTCAGCACAAGATGCATCGTCTCAGGGAGCATATCCGTTCTTTGCCGGATCAAGACTTTTAGCCTTTTCCCCTTCTTCCTTTTTTTGTAAAGAAGAGGACACTCTATTAGAGTGTTTGTATCCACTTTTACTATTTTCGATATAATAAAAGTTTTTTGAAGTTTTTGTTCCATCTTCTTTGTTTAACTGTAGATGAATTCAACTCCCTGATCACTGGCTGTGAATACTGAACTTAGGTAAGACTAAGTTCTTTCAATGAGACGCGGCGTCGAGCTTGATGAGACGCGGCATTGATCCATAGAGTGAGACGCGGTCATCCGTCCATAGGAGCTTAGATAGAACTAAGTCCTTTTGATGAGACACGGCGTCAATCACAGGGTGAGACGCGGTCATCATTCCATAGGAACTTAGACTTTACTAAGTCCTTTTGATGAGACGCAGCGTCAATCCATAGGGAGACGCGGTCATCAGTTCATAAGAACTCAGATAGAACTAAGTCCTTTTTGATGAGACGCAGCGTCAATCCATAGGGAGACGCGGTCATCAGTTCATAAGAACTCAGATAGAACTAAGTCCTTTTTGATAAGACGCAGCGTCAATCCATAGGGAGACGCGGTCATCAGTTCATAAGAACTCAGATAGAACTAAGTCCTTTTGATGAGACGCAGCGTCAATCCGTGGGGACAAACGCGGCTTTGAGTAACACGAATTTGTCCTGTCAATGAAGACGCGACTTGAGCGGATGTGAGGGACGCAGCCTTGTGTATTTTCCACTAATCTCAGAATGGACTAAGTGCTTAGAAAGGGCCCCGTTTGCTGAAGGGACGCGACTTTGAGTCACGTGGACGCTCCTTTAAAACGCAGGTGAACGCCTCCCAATTTGAGAAAGGTGACGCAGATTCTTGGACGCGGCTTTCCCATCTGCGTTCAATGTAGCCGGACGCGGCATTCCTATCTGCGTTTAATGCAGCCTGACTTAAAGATTTTCAGAGATCTTTGACCGTCAAGTCTTTGCTGACGATTGGGAAACCGGGTCATCCGTTGTTTCCCGAAGCAGTTGTCCACGCGTCGATTTTCCATCGGGCTTGGGCGTTAATGCCCTTTAATGCAAAACCGGCGCTGATGGTTTGAGATCAGCGCCTGCGATGCTTCCCGAAGCGACGTTCCACGCGTCAGCCTCCCATTGGGTTTTGACGGTCGTGCGGTCATTAAGGCCGGCGGTTTTAATTAATGAACCATCAATGACCGTTATCAGGAGTTGCCTATAAATAGGACTCACCCCCTTTCTTTAACAGCGGCTGCTTAGACCGTGCTCTGTTTGAGAATGAGTACTCTGAGGGACTCTGCCTTCTCCCTTCAAAGACCCTATCAGGGGTTTGCCTCCATGGATGAAGGTGCCTCTGTGGATGAAGATGACCCAGAGCTCTCATGCTTCTGTTTGGTCTCTTCAACAGATTACCACTGTCAAGTGATTTCAATGGCAGGAAGCGTCTCTTTGAGCACTTTTTACGTCCGCGTCTCAACGCAGATAGTTCAACTCTTAACAGAGGCTTCTGCGGGTATGCCATGCCCACTTACCATAACATTTTAGATCCAACCAAGTTTGAATTTCAGTATACCCCTTAAAGAGATATCATCTGGACCTTCTTGTGAAGTCGTGGTTGGTGCATTCCTTCTGGAATTTGCGCCGCCGACTTAAACTTCCTTGGACGCGAGTACAGAAGTCTTTGGTAGTTGGCCGCGGCTTTACTCATGAAGCTCGCGTTTTAAGGCCACTGACTTGGATGAATTCCAACTCGGGTTGAAGGCTTCAGACCCGAATCTTGCAACTCCTGTTCCTCCAACAGAGAGATGGCAGTTTTCGGCGTCTGATTTTCTGCGCACCTTGTATCTTAGACGCGGATGTGGAGTTAAGTCGCGTTTGCATTCTATGTGTATCACAGTCTCGCTCGCGTCTGTTTTTATTACAGTCTCGCTCGCGTCTTTTTTATTATCGCAGGACTGTGGCTTGCTGCGCGGATCATTCCCGCGTCTGCGGCCTTTGAAAATAGTCGCGTCTGTGACTTAGTTTTCTTCTGTTGAAGTGTACTAAGCTCTGAATTGTCTGATTCCCTGTTTGCTTTTTTGCAGGTAGGCTTGGTCATCCTTCTTCATGTTCGCTAAGTCCGTGGGAGAATATATCGGACGGCGAACTTGTTCGATGTTCGTCCACAAGGGAATATATTATGGTCCTCGTCGTCCACAAGGGAATATATTATGTCCCTGACGAGGAATCGACTCTCGCCAAGGTCATTTCAGATCCACTGCACCAATCATGCCTGCTGGCAAGAGATGGTCAGGGTAAGTATGGCGGCGAGGAGGTTACGGTGGACACGGCGGCAGGTAGGATCCTCTTCCTCTCCCACCCCAGAAGTAACATCAAGGACTCCTCATGTCTGCTGGATGGTCTGCTGGGGAAAGAGATGTTCATGAACGAAGGGTTGCCGGACTTTCTGCTTCCACCGGACCTCAAGAACACCATTGCTCTTAGCTTAGTCAGCTAGGGCTCTTTCGATGTTTACATCATGCATCGTGGTGTAACCAGCTTCTATTGTAGCCACAAAACATCGCGCACTTGGAATCAGACGCGGCTTTAAGGAGTGAGTGCAACCTCTGAGAGGGAGAGGGACTTCTTTGTACTCCTTGATTGTAACACTCCATCTTATTGTAAGAGAGCGTTTTGACTGTAACACTCAATCTTATTGTATAAGAGAGCGTTTTTGTATCACTTTCATGTACCTGGAAATAAATAAAAGTGACACTTCTCTTTTTGCCTCTTTCATTGTCTTGAACTTTTTTGTCTTTAATTAGACGCATAGAAGCAAAGAGTCTTTGACTTTGTCAAAATTATGATGGAAATTTTAATAAGTCAAACTTTGTGGAGAAAGATCCTATTTCAGGAACTCTCACGATACTGTCAGAGGTGTAATATTAACTTGACAGAGGTGAAATTTTTGATGGACCTGCCACTTTATAAGAGAAAGTGACAAGTAGAATTGGTACCCCCAGGGAGGGTGAACTTTTATCAAGTGTTTGGGATTAACTTGATTGAGCTCAACTGGGGATTTGATGGAAACACTGTTGATGGTGTAGTATTAACCTAACAATGTTTTTAGGTAGACTTGTTATTCTGTTGAAGAGAATAACAAGTGGGGCTAGATGTTGGAACCTATTTCGATGAAGACGTTCGTGACGATCAAATTCATTTGGAGCTCTACACATGACGAATCAAGAGTCCGACATGATCAAGTTGTGCCAAGAGGGTTGAGATGTTGTGGTTTGTAAAGATGAAATAGCATGTAAAAGCCTTGATGCACACACATATATCATAGCCTATTAGTAGACTTGACCCTTCCTATTAGTAGACTTGACCCTGTTTTCTCCCCTTTTTGATGACGACGCTTTGTGTGTGCATGTCCTCCCCCTGTAAAAAATATGTTATCTTTCCTCCCCCTGCAGAAATGGGTTATAACAGATATAAAAATATTTTGTTCTCCCCCTGCAACAAATATATTAGTACATATATATATAATAACTTTTATATGGTACCTGCAAAATAAACGTTAGTTGGTACCAAATATAAAAGATCATATCTAACCTTTAGGACTCCAAATCCATTTAGAATTTGGTTTCCACCTATTAGTATATACATAATTGCAAGAATCACATATATCATGCATGTATGAAGCAATATATGTATTTTTATCATAAATATTTAAATTCTTTGGAATCCATATAAACTTACTTTTCTTAGTCTTACTTTTAACAAAAGAACTATATGGATTATAACATGAAGATTTTGCAATATAACCAATACCATGTTTATCATGTGACAATTTCTGAAAAGATAATAAAGCATTCAAATTTTCTTTTCCTTTATTAAACTTAGTCACATTTTGCAAAAGATCTTCATATTTATTCTGAAAACTATCATGTCTTTGTCCAATATAGAAATCCTATCATTTAAAGACTTAGTTTTCATTTTTAGAAAAATATTTTCTTTTATAAACTTCTCATTTTCAGTTTTCAAAGATGATATGACATTTTCAGTTTCATCTTGTTGAGAATTTATAGAAGAACATTGTAATGCATAAACAGAATTTTCTTATAAAAGTTTCTCATTTTCTTTTAACAAAACTCTGTTTTTCAGTTTTTCACTTTTCAGATTCATAAATAATTCATTAAAAGCATCTGAGAGTTCAGAAAACGATACCTCTTCATCTTCTGTAGCCATGTAACATAAGTTAACATGTTCAGTAGATTCTTCTTCATCGGAAGATGAGGAATCACTATGTTCTGAAGATGCTTCGTAGTTCTTCTTCTTTCTGAACTTCTTACTTTTGTACTTTTCTTTCTTCTTGAGCAAAGGGCAATTCATCTTCATATGTCCTGTTTTATCACAATTAAAACACTTGAATTTACCTTGCTTGAGAAATTTTCTGAACTTCTTTGAAAGCATTGCCATCTCCTCTTCGTCATCATTGTCCGTGTCGGAAGATGCATGGAAAGCGAGTTCTTTCTTCTTTGAACGGTGTTGTTGTTCTTGGTCCTTCTTCCTTTCTTCTAACTGCACTTCGTATGCCATTAGATTACCGATTAGGTTTTCTAATGTCATAGTTGAGAGATCATTCGCCTCTTCAATGGCGGTTGTCTCTTCTCCCATTCTGGTGTAAGTGCACGAAGGATCTTTCGAACTCTTTCGACTTGGGTGTAGTCCTTTCCAAGGGATGCAAGAGTATTGGTGATGTCGGTGAATCTTGTAACCATCTCGGATATGGTTTCATTCTCCTCCATTTTGAATAACTCAAATCTGTGGACAAGAACAGAAATTTTAGACTCCTTAACTTATTAGTGCCTTCATGTGTTACCTGAAGAGTATGACAAATTTGATGTGCAGAAGTCGCTGTTGACACTCGGTTGAACTCTTCTTTGGTAAGGGCACAGAATAGAGCATTCATTGCTTTGGCGTCAAGGTTGGCGTTCTTCTTTTGATCTTCACTCCAAGCGTTGTAGTTGGTTGTAGGCTTGGTGTATGTTGCTTCTACGATGTTCCAAAGGTCGTAGTTGAGTGACTGCAAGTAGATCTTCATTCTACACTTCCAATAGTTGTAGTTGGTTCCGTCAAATAACGGTGGACGCTGTGTAGAATGTCCTTCCTTGAATTGGGATGATGAGAACTCCGTTGCCATCCTTGTTGTTGACTTATACCCGCTCTGATACCAATTGTTGGGTCCCGCTCTTATACCAAATGTAGGATCTATAATCAAATCAACACAACACTTGACAGGAAGGATTAATAGTTAAGCAAATAAGTAAACTTGCAAGTAAAGAAAACAAATCTCAGAAATTGACAAACGCAAACAAAGAGATTTATCCTGGTTCGGTCCTTGTGACCTACATCCAGTCCCCAAGCCACCCGCTTGAGATTTTCCTTTATCCTTGATCTTGCCACCCAAAATCAATACAACATGTACACCACTTGTCGAATCCCCTTCTCCAAATGTGTACACCTTCTCTTCCACCAAGAGAACAACTTTTACCTTTGTACAACTACTTCTTCAACCAAGAAGCCTCCCGTATACAATGGTCACCTTGTACAACTTGCCTCTTCAACCAAGAAGCCTCCCGTGTACAAATGAACACTTTGAGAATTTACAACTCTTTTCCTATAGCCTTGGTACAGATGTGTATGTGGACAAGGTATAGTATAGGAAAGATGAACTTCAGAGAACTTCACTAATGGAATTGTCTTTTGGTGAAGAACAGAAGTTAGGAAATCAGTTTTCAGGTTTTTCTGGAATTTGGCTTTGGAAAACTGAATGAAAATCTTGTTTGTCTTAACCTTTGGCCTTAGGAATAACTTCCCTATTTATAGCTGTAGACTAGGGTTAGTTAGGGTAGTTATAGGACCAATTCAGATGATATAGACGTTGGAAAACGTTGCCAAAAGGATCAGATAAAGAAAACTGTCCAACAGTCAGAAACTGCCTATAGTCGACTTGAGATATGAGTTAGTCGACTAAGTTGGGCAATTTATACTGGGTTAGTCGACTAATATTGGGTATAAGTCGACTACAATATTTATTAGTCGACTATATAAACTGTTAAGTCAACTAACAGTGACAAACAGAGAGTTGGGATCTTTCAGGACAAAAGATAGTCGACTAGGGAAATCTATAAGTCGACTATACCATGTATTAGTCGACTAGGGAAATATATAAGTCGACTAATAACATTATTAGTCGACTAATCATTTTTATAAGTCGACTAATCACCCTATTAGTCTACTAATAGGCAGGGTCAAGTCTACTAATAGGAAGGGTCAAGTCTACTAATAGGCTATGATATATGTGTGTGCATCAAGGCTTTTACATGCTATTTCATCTTTACAAACCACAACATCTCAACCCTCTTTGGCATAACTTGATCATGTCGGACTCTTGATTCGTCATGTGTAGAGCTCCAAATGAATTTGATCGTCACGAACGTCTTCATCGAAATAGGTTCCAACACTAGACTCGTGGGGAATCTAGGAAAGTTTGTTACCGTCAGAGGTGTGATATTAACTTAACGGTTGGAAGTGGTCTTGTCAGAAGTGTAATGTTAACTTGACAAGGATGTGAGTCAGAGGTGTGATATTAACTTAACTCAGAAGTGTCACTGTCATAGGTGTAATGTTTAACTTGACAGTGAGGGTAATGCTAGAGGTGTAATGTTGAACTTAGCATTGGTCATCTCGGCTTGCATAAGGAAGTCCGAGGGAAAGTCATGGCCATAGGTGTATTGTTGAACTTAGCAATGACTTGGATGCTAGAGGTGTGGTGTTAACTTAGCATCATCCATTTCAGCTTCGGTGTGGAAGTCTGAAGAAAAGTGACTGTCAGAGGTGTAATATTAAACCTGGCAGAAACTTGATTACTGTTTAGAGGTGTGGTGTTAAACTTTAACAGTAATTTGTCAGAGGTGTGATATTAACTTGACAAAGATTGACTCATGATAAGAGTAATTTGAGGACCTGTCATTCTATTGGTGAGAATTGACAAGTGAAAATTTTGAAGTGCCAGAGGTGTAGTGTTAACTTGACAAATTTGAAAGTTTGATGCTCCGTGTAGAGTTGACAAACAAAATTTGTACTCGACAAGGAATATTGAAAAGTTTCCATACCAGAGGTATAGTGTTAACTTAGTAATGGTTGTATTTTGTAGACCTACCATTCTGTGGATGAGAATTGGTAGGGGATTTTGGAGGAAAGAGTGGAGCCAAGTCCACTTAGGATTTTTAGCAAACCCTCAGCTATTAACGGATTTGAGGTGCCTTTACCAACTACCGTTTGAGTTGGGCTAGCCATGCTATTCCCCTCAGCATAATGAGTTGTCGAAGACTTATGTTGGACTTAAAAGCCAACATTTTCCTCTATCCTTTGTTGTCGGAGGCGTCGGATCAAATGGGAACGTGTCCCTTAGGATTTTTAGCAAATCCTCAGCTGTCAACGGGTTTGAGGTGCCTTTACCAACTACCGTTTGAGTTGGGCTAGCCATGCTATTCCCCTCAGCATGATGAGTTGTCGAAGACTTATGTTGGACTTAGAAGCCAACATTTTCTTCTATCCTTAGCCGTCGGGGGCGTCGGATATTAATGAAGAAGCTCTTCTTGTTTTGATCAGAGGTGTATTTTTAACTTGATCAGCGGAAGAATACCATCTAAGGATAGTATTTCTTCAAGAACCTGCCATTGATCGGCATCATGAGTGTATCGCCATTCGGGGTTATGAGGCGATATGACCCATTTGAGTAGACTGACTCTACTACAAATGGTCCTTCCCATTTGGGTCAGAATTTTCCTTTTGTCTTGTGCGTCATTACCATGGGTCTTCTGACGGCTAAGACAAGATCGCCTTTCTTGAAAGTTCGCACTTTAACTTTCTTGTTGAAGGCTCTGATAATTCGAGCTTGGTAGAGCTCGATTTGTTGTTGGGCCTGCAGACGTTTATCATCTAAGGCCTCCAGTTCTTGGAGTCGTTGTCGATGCTTCTCCTCTGTTGTCATCTCCGCTGTCAAGGCGACGCGTAGAGATGAAATTTGGATCTCTAGTGGGAGCACGGCTTCACACCCTAGACCAAAGAAAATGGCGTAGCTTTAGTTGGGGTTCGCACAGTTGTGCGGTAAGCCCATAAGCATTCACCCAACTTGTCATCCCAGTCTCATTGACTTTTCGAGACGAACTTCTTGAGAAGCTTGCCAATAGTCTTGTTGAAAGCTTCTGCGAGGCCATTAGCGGCAGGATAGTATGTCGTTGAGGACACACTCTAGATTCTGAACTTGGCACAGAATCTCTGGAAAGCCTGGCTAATGAACTGGGGTCCATTGTCATGGATAATTCGCCGAGGTACACCGAAACGGTAAATAACGTGGTGTTTCACGAACTTGATCACGTTCGATGATTTGACCTCCTTCAAAGGGATGGCTTCGGCCCATTTGGAGAAATAATCGGTTATTGCCAAAATGAACCGATGTCCTTTTGATGATGGTGGGCTGATAGGACCAACCACGTCCATGCCCCATATTTCAAATGGCTAGGTAGAGGCCGTAGAGTGGAGGTACCCTGGTGCTTGATGGATGAAATCGCCGTGCACTTGGCAGGCGTGACATCTCTTGGCATAAGTGACGGCATCGGCAATCATCTTGGGCCAGTAGTAACCCAATCTTTGGAGTCAATGTGCCAGTTTTGGGCCAGGTTGATGGGCTCCACACATGCCATCGTGGGCTTCTTTCAATACCTCTTGAGCCTCCTTTGGTGAGAGGCACCGGAGCAAGATCCCGTCATGCGATCGACGATACAATGTTTGTGTAATCGCATTATAATAGAATTTGGGGGCTTTCCTTCGAATGGCAGCCGCCTCTTGGGTGTCTTCAGGCAGGATGTCGTATAAGACGTAGTCGATATAGGGAAATCGCCAGTCTTTAAGCTCTGACCGGTTGATGCTTCAAGTGCTTCTTCGCGGTGACGACCTCCCGTTGACTCCTGATAATCCTCGAGAGCATTTCTCGGGCAATACAGGTCGTGGCTATAGACGAATATCTTCTCCATTGCTCCAGCTGGAAGAGCTAAGGAAGCAGCCAGGGATGCGAGTGCATCTGCGTGCGCATTTTGCCTGCGCGGTACATGGTCGATGTAGAAGCTTGTAAACCCCTCAGCCATGCGGATAGTCGCGTTGTAATAGGGTACTAAGTCTTCATGTCTGACTTCGTACTCCTCGCGAACTTGGCTGACGATGAGCTTGGAGTCGCCGTATGCCTCGAGATTTTTAACGCCAATCTCATCGGCGAATTGCATCCCAATCAAAAGAGCGTTGTACTCCGCCACATTGTTGGAACAAGGCTCAGTTAATGAGACAGCTCGGAGAATCACATAATTTTGTGGGGATATGAGTACTACTCCTACCCCTGCTACTAAGTGTCCCTTCGGGCTTGTTCTTGATAATCGTCGAAGAAAAGTTGCCATACTTGACTTTCGAACGATGTCTGAGTCAGGCAGACTTCAGCAACTTCATCTGGGAGATCCTCGTAGACTTTGGTTGCCCTCGGATCTGGGTGCTCAGCTAGGAAATCCGCGACTGCTTGTCCCTTAATGGCCTTTTGTGGTAAAAAGCGCATCTCATATTGGGAGAGCAATATGGCCCATTTTGCCAGTCGGCCATTTAGCGATGAAGGTTTAGTCATAAGTAACCTCAGGGGGTTGATTTTTGATATGACGTTTATAGTTTGGCCTACCAGAAAGTGTCGCATTTCTGGATAGCGAACACTAGTGCCAAACATTCCTTCTCGATCGGGTTATACCGATGTTCGGCTCCGATCATTGTTCTACTTAGATAGTAGATTGCTTGCTCACGTCCCTGATCGTCATTCTGAGCTAGTAGAGCTCCCAAAGAATGATCCATTGCTCGGACGTACACCAGGAAAGGCTTTCCGGATACCGGAGCTGCAAGGATTGGTGGTTGGGTGAGGTATTGCTTGATTTCCTCGAACACTTATTGGCAAGCGTTATCCCAAATGAATGAAACACCCTTCTTCATCAGCTTAGCGAAAGGTTGGCATCTTCCGGAAAGGTTTGAGATGAACCTGCGGATGTAC
Organism: Agave tequilana; assembly: GCA_038442645.1. Taxonomy (NCBI): domain Eukaryota; kingdom Viridiplantae; phylum Streptophyta; class Magnoliopsida; order Asparagales; family Asparagaceae; genus Agave; species Agave tequilana. The sequence continues at coordinate 48,837 of JAVJIF010030383.1, forward strand.
GCCAATCGTCCTTGCAATCCTCTGAGTTCTTTGAGATTTCTCGGGGTCGCATCTCCTGGATAGCGCGAATCTTTTTCGGGTCCAAGTGAATTCCGTAGATGTTACAACAAATCCTAAGAATTTGCCACTGGCCACCCCCAGGAAGGACTTTGTGGGATTCATCTTCAATTGATGAGCCGCATGATGTCGAAGACCACCTTCAGGTCTGCTATGTGATCACCTTTAGTGCGGCTTTTTACCGCGATGTCATCAACATAACATTCCACCGTTTTGCGTATTTGCTGATGGAAAATGGCGTTCATGGCTCTTTGGTATGTTGCCCCTGCATTTTTCAGTCCGAAGGGCATGACGGTGTAGCAATATACCCCTAGAGGTGTCCTGAAGGAAGTATGCTTTTTGTCATCAGGATACATTTTGATTTAATTGTATCCTGAGAATCCATCCATGAAGGACATTCGTTCGAATCCACAAGTATTGTCAATCATGACATCTGTGATTGGCAATGGGAATTCGTCTTTGGGACAAGCCTCGTTTAGATCACGGAAGTCGATGCAGATCCGGATCTTCCCGTTCTTCTTGGCGACGGGGACGATGTTGGCTACCCAGTCGGGATGTTGTTCTTCCCTGATGAAGCCAGAATCAATAAGTTTTCTGACTTCTGATTGAATTGCCTCCATTATCTCTGGACGGAACCGTCGCTGCTGTTGTTTGACAGGTTTTGCGTCCGGATTGATGTTGAGGCGGTGCATAGCCACTTGAGGATCAAGTCCAGGCATGTCCTCGTAATTCCAGGCGAAGACGTCTATATACTCTTGTACAAGAGATATTAGATCTTTCTTCTCTGAAGGTGACAGGCCGTCACTTATGAAGATGGGCTTAGGGTTAGCCTCATCTCCTAGGTTGATCTGAACAACCTTGTCTTCTGTGGGTGGCTCGCGCTGTTCAAAGCGGGTATCCCAAAGAGCATTTAAATGTTTGATCCAAGGATCTGTATCGGATTGGATCATTTCTTCATTTCCATCTTCCGGGTGGCTTGTCGAAACCATGTACACTGAAAGTTCCTTGAAGATGTTGCCGACACTGACATCTGACTCCCAAGATGATGTGTCTGAAGAGTAATCGTTGCTCGACGATTCTTGAGAACCGGAGGCTGATGGGACCGGAGTTGATACATAGCCCAACCCCCGGCGTGTCCGATGATAATAATCGGGTCTTTCCCTTTCGGCACAAAGGATTGAAGCAAAGTCCTCCTTCCTTTGCCGAAGTTCAACCCGGGTTTGTTGGTCAGGTCGTACCCCATGGATCTCATTATTTTGAGCGCTTTTGGTTCGTAATGACGAACTGAGGGGATTCTTCGTCGCCTTCCGATTCGTCGCGGGGCGTTGGTTCAGACGAGATTCGCCCAAAAAGAATTGGTTTTTGGCCTTTCTGTCTTGCTGGAATCATAAATATAGATTCTTGCGCATTACCATTGTCTTGGTATGTCTCGAAGGACGATTTCACTGGTACATGCAATGATGTTAAGGCACCCATTGCCGACCAGAGATCGTCATCTATATCAGTGCTAGTGTCTGACGGTATTGAATCAGAAGCACACACAGAAAAATACGCAAAATCTAAATCTTCATTAATATACCAACCGCCTACATCATCAGTGGTATTATCGACATCGAGCTTATTAGTGCCTGTTACAAGTGGTTCTAATTCCCACAGGCACTCTTCTTTCTCAGACTCAGTGTCAGCCTCATTACCAGAGTCTGGCTCCTCTGGTTGTGGGGCTTCATCCGTCTCCACCGGATCTTGGTACAACAAAGAGTCGTTGAAATAATTCTCGACCCCTTTGAACGGATGCCTTTCGGCGATCAACGTCTGCACATTTCCACTTCCGTCAATGTACTTCATGACTTGGTGGAAGTGGAGGGAACGATAGAGTTGCGGTGGATCCACAGTCGTCCCAGCAATAGATTGTAGGAAGTGTCGGCGTCGATGATGTAGCATGTCACTTCCGACTTGAGACTTCCAATCTGACACCTGAGCTTGATCTTCCCCATCGGACGGGTCTGGTTGGCATTGAACCCATAGATAGTTGTCTGGGTGGGGCTCAAACGATGGGTAGGAATGCCGAGATGTTGCATGACCCGGCGAGGCATGATGCTCAACGCGGACCCTGGGTCTACCTGGATGCGGTTCACCTCGGACGATCCAATATACCCTGTGAAGTACAGGGGTCAATCATGCTTCCTTTCACCTGCATATCATCTGCCATGAAGGTGATGCAGGGGGCATTCTGGGAGGTGTGGAGGCAATCCTCTACATCTTCCTCCTTCGGCACCTGGGTCATGAAGACCTCAGCATTTGCCAGAGCTTCTTGCAGAGCTTCCCTGGTCGACTTGATAGACTAAGAAGTTCATACAAGGTAATGCGTGCCGGAATGTTGGCCAACTGAGCCAGGACATCAAAGCGGTAAGGTGCCGTAGATCCTTCCGCGATGCCCTTTTGAAGGGCTCGAGAAAATCGAGTCGCCTTCTGCTTCTCCACAGGTGGCTTTGTGGAGGGCCTGACTGGCTCCGCAGTTGATTGTGAAGGGGCTACTGCCGTCTCGTCGTACTGTTTCAAGTACGCCTGTCCTGAACGGGTTCCCGCCATCGGTTGGTTGGGCTCTGTGATTAGTATCCAATATTGCATATTTTATATCATAATCCCCATGCATATTACAAATAAATATGTGATTTTTACTCCTCTTCTCTACATATTTGCAGGTACATAATCTAAAGGAGATAAAGCAATTAATCACCTTAATTAGCAATAATTAAGTGATTAATCAAAGATTAAAGATAATCCAAAGATTTCAAATCCAGATCTAGAGAGATCCGTGCAACAAACGAAGATTCCAGATAGTCCACGTGGCTAACTAACTAACAAGAAGATCTCACCAGAAAATCTGGGCTCAACGGCCCAGATCTCGCGGCGATCCCGCGGCAATCCGCGGCAAATCTGGGGCCGTTGAGCCCCAGATTTTGCGCAACAGACTTGCTTCTGGATCCTTCACCTGGGGCCTATAAATACTGGATTTGTACCTGCGAGAAAAAACTGAACAGAGAAGAGAGAGAGATTAGTGTAAAGCTTGTAATTTTGTTAGTTTTTGTTTAGAATTTTTGTAGCTCTCTATGATCTTCTCCTCCCTAGATTTCATTGCAAGAGAGAGTTGTAAGAGAGAGAGAGCTTGTATCATCAAGAAGTGACACTTGGAGCTATACAAGGATTGATCCATTCTCTACTTCTCTACTTGAGCTTGATTCTAGTTTGATTACTTTCTCTTTACTTGCTTGTTTACTTTCTTGCAATTTACTTCATGCTTTGTTTTTCTTTTGTAATGGCTTGTAGCTAATTCTTTCTCCATGTACTAGCTAACCACTACTCTTGCTAACTACTAACTCATGGGTGATTGCTTTACTTCATCTTGCAAGTTGTATGGTGTTCTCTTCCCCGATGGGTTTTGTTTCATTTCTTGGCAAGTATCTTGTTGTAATTCTCCATATGATTCATGTGTGCCTCATTTAGAGCCTTGTCTTGAACAAGTGCCTTGATGGAACATGGAGATGGATCACCAATATGCTATTGATGTACAACTTCATTACTTCCATTATTGAAGGTTGTATGTTCTTCATTTGCATCCCTTGAGTGTATCTCTTTTGATTCCATTATTGAAAGTCTATCTTGTAGGTCTATGACCATCTATGGAGGCTACAAGACAAGTCCAAGAATGATCCCCCATCATCCTAGTGGGAAAGTAATTAGATCAACACGCAAGACAAATACATGCCGATGAATCAACATGAGGCACGCATCACTATCACGGAGTTTAGCAAGGTAGCAAGGTTAGCTAGTCATGGATTTCTTACATTCAAAGTCTTCTTCAATTTTACTTTCTTTTAGTTGTTAGTCCAAATCCAATCTCAATCTTGATTTCTCTCGATTTCCACCATGAACATAATCACCAATTTTTTGCGCCAACAGACTTGCTTCTGGATCCTTCACCTGGGGCCTATAAATACTGGATTTGTACCTGCGAGAAAAAACGGATCAGAGAAGAGAGAGAGATTAGTGAATAGATTTGTATTTTGCTAGGTTTTCTTTAGGATTTTAGCTCTCTATGATCTTCTCCTCCCTAGATTCATTGCAAGAGAGAGTTGTAAGAGAGAGAGAGCTTGTATCATCAAGAAGTGACACTTGGAGCTATACAAGGATTGATCCATTCTCTACTTCTCTACTTAAGCTTGATTCTAGTTTGATTACTTTCTCTTTACTTGCTTTGTTTACTTTGTTGCAATTTACTTCATGCTTTGTTTTTCTTTTGTAATGGCTGTAGCTAATTCTTTCTCCATGTACTAGCTAACCACTACTCTTGCTAACTACTAACTCATGGGTGATTGCTTTACTTCATCTTGCAAGTTGTATGGTCTTCTCTTCTCCGATGGGTTTTGTTTCATTTCTTGGCAAGTATCTTGTTGTAATTTTCCATATGATTCATGTGTGCCTCATTTAGAGCCTTGTCTTTGAACAAGTGCCTTGATGGAACATGGAGATGGATCACCAATATGCTATTTGATGTACAACTTCATTACTTCCATTATTGAAGGTTGTATGTTCTTCATTTGCATCCCTTGAGTGTATCTCTTTTGATTCCATTATTGAAAGTCTATCTTGTAGGCCTATGACCATCTATGGAGGCTACAAGACAAGTCCAAGAATGATCCCCCATCATCCTAGTGGGAAAGTAATTAGATCAACACGCAAGACAAATACATGGATGAATCAAACATGAGGCATGCATCACTATCACGGAGTTTAGTAAGTTTAGCAAGGTAGCAAGGTTAGCTAGTCATGGATTTCTTACATTCAAAGTCTTCTTCAATTTTACTTTTTTTTTAGTTGTTAGTCCAAATCCAATCTCAATCTTGATTTCTCTCGATTTCCACCATCATGAACATAATCACCAATTCTTTCATTGTTTTTCTTTGATTCTTTATTCTTTTAAACAAAGAAGAATTCTCGTTTCCTTTTCTCACTAGTATCGTAACGCTTCTACGCTAGCTCTCCTTGTGGTTCGACTCGGTATAGCTATATGCTATAGCGAAAGATTGGACAAGGTATATCAATTACATATTTGAAGTGAACAAGAACCAAAGGTTAACTCTAAACCATATCTTTTCTACCTAATTCTTGTGCAAGACTTCACATACCTTGTTTTTACTAATCAAATTTTGGCGCCGTTGCGGGGGAGAGCAACGGTATTTTTAAAAGTGAGAAACTAAACGATATTTCTTCTCTATTGCAGGTATAGGTTGAAGATACAGAATATCTTGCACAGAAGAAACATATAAGTGGACCTGGGCCTCTGCTCAAGAAAGCAGAGCCCAGGATCCCTCCAAATTGCCGCGGATCCACGGCAATTTGTCGTGGAACGCGGCAATAAGGAGTTCACTACTTACAGATTTTCTGCAGGGCCTCTGGTTCTGCAAATACAGCTGCTGATATACTTGAAATTCTGTATTCTACACCATATACCTGCTAAATTAATTCAACAGTAAAAAATTGGTTGTAATTGTTAAAAATTGTTTAGACATTTGCATTTTAGGCACGTGTCTTTCAATTCTTTACTTTTACTGTTGAAGAGTGCTGGAGGCAAGGTACGTACGCATTGCATATTGACTAGGACTCACTCTTTGTTTGATTTAATTACGCTTTGAGTGAACCTTGGTTGTTTATTTCGTACACTTGCACAATTCAACTTTAAGGGCATACCTGTAAATAAGATAAGGTGGGGAGTTCATTACCCTTTCCTTAGCCCGCAAACCACTATCCCAGCACTCACAATCCTAAGCTTGTAAATAAAATTTGATAGACGTTGGCCCTAGGGACATCCGGACTCACTTAGGAGATTATCCTAAGGGGGAAAAAGTGTTGGAAATTGACTTCTGTAAAATCAGTGTCTAGGAAAGGGGTTGAGGGCCGAAAGCCCGAAGGTTGCTGGTTACTTAATTAAGGAACGTCTCCGGACGGAAAACCTCCCACCAACCTTACCCTTCCCTGGCTGATTTGCTTATAGTCAGATTCTACACCAAACCTCCTGTGGACAGTCTATTTAGGAGTCATCTAGGACAGAAACCCTAGACAAGCTTGGATGATTTTTTTCTTTTGTTGTTTGTTATTTTTCTTTTTCGCTGGTGTGATCGGTGCACGTTGTTGTGATTGTATATACGAGAGTGTTTCTGTGATCATCATTCTTTCTACACTTGCACTTACACAACCACTTGACACCATGACCAACAAACGTCTCACTTCAAGATCGATTTTATCCGATTCGCACCTCCATTCCTTCATGCATTCTTCTCCCCGAGTATAATGGAAACAACTTTGAGCTGAAACCGCAATACATTAGTACACTTCCCCGATTCCATGGTCTTGAGTCTGAGAACGCATACCTCTTTATTCGTGAGTTTGAAGAGGTATGCCAAATGATGAGAATTCCCCAAACTATCTGAGGATGCTGTTAGATTACGGTTCATACCGTTTGCACTTAAGGATTTAGCTAAGAAATGGCTTTATAATCCTCCAGTCAGTTCCATATCTTTATGGGAGGATTTTGTTAAGGTCTTTCTTAAGAAATTCTATCCTATCCACAAAACAGCCCTCATGAGAAAGAACATAATGCAATTCAAGCAGGAACCTAATGAACCTTTCTGGAAGTATCTTGAGCGTTTCAAAGACCTCCTTGCCCTGTGTCCCCATCACGGCATAGAGAAATGGCGTCTATGCCAGATTATCTATGACGGTTTAGATTACCAAACGAAAACCCTCTTGGAATCCATGTGCCAAGGGGAATTCTTGAAAAAAAATGAACATCAGGGGTGGGATCTCTTTGAAACTCTAGCTGAGAAAACCATTCAGTGGGAGTCTTGTCCTGACAAATCCACTTCCACCACTTCCAGAACTGGTTCACATTCCAGAGAATCCTCTATAGCTGCAGAAACCAAGATCACACAACTGCTAAAGAGGATAGAGCGCTTGAGTCAAAGGGAAATTCTGTGGTCAACCAGGTCAACCCATTGCCTTTGATTAAACCAGGTTGCACCAACTGTCATGACCTGAGCCATGTCTTTGAGGAGTGTCCATTATATCAGCCCCAATCATGTCAGGAGAATATGAATGCAGCATTTACCAGACCCCCATACTCCAACACTTACAAGTCGGGATGGCAGAGAACCATCCAAAATTTCCGTGGAGTCAGTCTGGTCCTGAGCATCATAGGCCACCACTTCCATATCCAAACAATGCTCAGTTTCATCCATCCAGTTTCGATCAGAATTCACTGTATGTTCATCCATCTCAAAGTCCACCACAGTCATATCAGTCTATCAGAATCCTCCACCATTCTACCAATCACAATTCCAATCTCCATATCCTCAACATCACCCCAAAATAATTCCGAAATATCTGAGTTGAAACAAATGCTAGAAACCTTTACAAAAAACCAGCAGCAGGAGTTGAATAAAATGAAGGTCCAAATGGGCAATTGGCTGAGAATCAAGGAAATTGTTCCCAAATCAGCCATTGCTAAATCCAAAGTTGAAGATTCAGGACCCAGTCACTGTCATGCCATTCATACCTGAGATCTGGTAAACAAATTGACAATAAGGTTTCTAGTCCACAATCTCATCCAATACCAAAGCCAACACCTCATGTCCCAATGCCACCAACTCTTGACAAACCATCCTCTAGTGCAGAGCCATCCACATCTCAAGCCAAGGGGAAAAGAAAAGTTAGATGAGCAACCTTATAAGCCTAGAGTACCATATCCAAATAGGCTTCTAAATAACAAGTCAAATGCTCACATGGAGAAAATAAAAGAAAATTCAATAAGGTCCAAATCAATGTCCCTCTCCTTGATGCCATTCAACACGTGCCATCATATGCTAAATTCTTGAAGGAAATGTGCACCAAGAAGAGAAAGACCCAAGTCCCTAAAAAAGTCTTCCTAGCATCATCCATCACTGAGTTGCTCACTGGTCCAATTCCTGTAAAATACAAAGACCCAGGGAGCCCCACCATTTCATGCATCATAGGACAGACTACAATAAATAGGGCACTTCTTGATTTGGGGGCCAGTATCAATCTCCTGCCTTTCTCTGTGTACCAACAATTAGGGTTAGGTGATCTCCTCCCGACCCAAATGACCATCCAATTGGCTGATCGCTCTGTTACTAAACCCAAGGGGGTAATTCAAGATGTCCTGGTCAAAGTTGGAGAATTCTTTTATCCTGTTGACTTTGTTGTCCTTGAAACAAAACCAGTGTCAAATTCCAATCAAAGGGCACAAATTTCTGTCATTCTGGGTCGACCATTCCTGGCTACTGCAAATGCAATCATTAATTGCCGGAATGGATCAATGAGGTTGACTTTTGGTAACATGACACATGAACACAATGTCTTCCACACACAGCCTCATAAAACAAAAGATCAAACATTTGAGGTTAGCTTCATTAATAACAATTGTAAGGAGGAAAGTGAAGATCCAAAAGATGAGTCACAATCTTGTGATTCTCTTATCCGAGTACCCTTCAAACGGGGGGAAAGTTGATTTGGATATTTTCACTTTCAATAAGCCAACTGAGAGTGTATTTGAACCTCCAATTGATATATCCTTTGAAGACTTGTTTGCTGATGAGATCATGTGTTTAGATGAGTCAACTCGGGGTAAGTTAGCTTATTGTCCACTTCGGATGTTGACTTGAGCTTTGAAGAATTATATGGAGAAGAGTTAAAATTTCTTTAAAATTGGAAGTGATGAGATTCTGAGTGAGAGTGGTGATAAGGACTTTGTTTGTGAACGATGTGGTGGAATGAGTATGAATGAAAATAACAACCAATTGAAACTGGAAACACCTAGGGTTAGAATAATTCAGACCGTTTCCCAATGGAGCTCAGAAAGAGAACACATTGAAACGATGGGAAACGGGCCAGAGGGAAGCGACCAAAAGCCCAGGTGAGAGTTACACTTGTATATCCTTGTAAATAATTCCTTCCTCTTCCATTTTGTTTCATGCATACATATATCATAATGCATTGAGGACAATGCATGAAATAAGTGTGGGGGAGGGTTTACTAACATAGAGTTTTTAGACTTTCTTTCTTTTACATTTCCTTTCTTTCTTTTACATTTCTTTAGAAATATAAAAAAAAAAATAAAAAAAAATAAAACTTTTTGAAATAAGAGACAAAGTTTTGATCTATTTTTAAGAAAAGTAAGATGTATCTTAGAAATTAAGAAAGCCTTAATTATGACATCTAAACATAGTTGAAGTAATAGATCTTGTTGGAAATTATAGGCTAAGTAAGTAAAATTGGTGAGATATTCTTATCTTGAATTTTTTGCCTTAGATAATATGCACTTCACAATTACACATTTCTTGGGATGGAAACAAAGACCAAAAATGCCATGAAAATAAAAAAAAAAAGAAAAATATATATAAATAAAACATCACCTATTAAGCTGGGAAATTGTGCCTCAAGAAGCATAATTACTCACGCCTAACGGTGATCATAATAAATAATCTCTCTTAGTTATGTGGCCTTTTCTACTCGAGACCTTAAACCGAGGGATGTTTTCTCATCTGGTGCCCTAAGACCATCTGGTTTGGAGTCATCGGTTAAAGGCTCGCTACAAGGGTAGACTAGAAGAGATATAGATAGACTAGAAAGCTAGACTAAGGGAAGAAAAAAAATATATATATATATAAATAAATAAATGCATTATGGTTGGAGTTGAAATCCCAGGAAATTTTCACTTACACGGTGTGCATACTATCTAGGTTTTATGAGAGATAAAATATTCAATCCAATTTTGAATTCTTACCTTAATTAAAAGCAAGATCTTGCATGGATACTAAGTTTAAGGAAGATAATTATAGGTGGACTTATGACCTAGGATCATTTATTTTTTTTGCAAAAATAGTTCGTAAACATGTCTCTTATTCAAAATGCGTTTTCAAAATACTAACATTTGTCTTCTTTCTTTATGGATTTTGTGGGTGTAATCCGCTGAAAACCCTCAGGAGACAACACTCCTCCTCTAGGGTAACCTAGAGGTTTAACGGCTTGTTGCACATGCTCAGTGCAATCGCGTCACCTGCGAAAGTGGTGCAATAAATTGGTAGTTTAGATTTTTCTTTTCTTTTCTTAGTTTTGCTCGGGACGAGCAAAAGAATAAGTGTGGGGGTGTGATTAGTATCCAATATTGCATATTATATATAATCCCCATGCATATTACAAATAAATATGTGATTTTTACTCCTCTTCTCTACATATTTGCAGGTACATAATCTAAAGGAGATAAAGCAATTAATCACCTTAATTAGCAATAATTAAGTGATTAATCAAAGATTAAAGATAATCCAAAGATTTCAAATCCAGATCTAGAGAGATCCGTGCAACAAACGAAGATTCCAGATAGTCCACGTGGCTAACTAACTAACAAGAAGATCTCACCAGAAAATCTGGGCTCAACGGCCCAGATCCGCGGCGATCCCGCGGCAATCCGCGGCAAATCTGGGGCCGTTGAGCCCCAGATTTTGCGCCAACAGACTTGCTTCTGGATCCTTCACCTGGGGCCTATAAATACTGGATTTGTACCTGCGAGAAAAAACGGATCAGAGAAGAGAGAGAGATTAGTGAATAGATTTGTATTTTGCTAGGTTTTCTTTAGGATTTTTAGCTCTCTATGATCTTCTCCTCCCTAGATTTCATTGCAAGAGAGAGTTGTAAGAGAGAGAGAGCTTGTATCATCAAGAAGTGACACTTGGAGCTATACAAGGATTGATCCATTCTCTACTTCTCTACTTAAGCTTGATTCTAGTTTGATTACTTTCTCTTTACTTGCTTTGTTTACTTTCTTGCAATTTACTTCATGCTTTGTTTTTCTTTTGTAATGGCTTGTAGCTAATTCTTTCTCCATGTACTAGCTAACCACTACTCTTGCTAACTACTAACTCATGGGTGATTGCTTTACTTCATCTTGCAAGTTGTATGGTCTTCTCTTCTCCGATGGGTTTTGTTTCATTTCTTGGCAAGTATCTTGTTGTAATTTTCCATATGATTCATGTGTGCCTCATTTAGAGCCTTGTCTTTGAACAAGTGCCTTGATGGAACATGGAGATGGATCACCAATATGCTATTTGATGTACAACTTCATTACTTCCATTATTGAAGGTTGTATGTTCTTCATTTGCATCCCTTGAGTGTATCTCTTTTGATTCCATTATTGAAAGTCTATCTTGTAGGCCTATGACCATCTATGGAGGCTACAAGACAAGTCCAAGAATGATCCCCATCATCCTAGTGGGAAAGTAATTAGATCAACACGCAAGACAAATACATGCCGATGAATCAACATGAGGCATGCATCACTATCACGGAGTTTAGTAAGTTTAGCAAGGTAGCAAGGTTAGCTAGTCATGGATTTCTTACATTCAAAGTCTTCTTCAATTTTACTTTTTTTAGTTGTTAGTCCAAATCCAATCTCAATCTTGATTTCTCTCGATTTCCACCATGAACATAATCACCAATTCTTTCATTTGTTTTTCTTTTGATTCTTTATTCTTTTAAACAAAGAAGAATTCTCGTTTCCTTTTCTCACTAGTATCGTAACGCTTCTACGCTAGCTCTCCTTGTGGTTCGACTCGGTATAGCTATATGCTATAGCGAAAGATTGGACAAGGTATATCAATTACATATTGAAGTGAACAAGAACCAAAGGTTAACTCTAAACCATATCTTTTCTACCTAATTCTTGTGCAAGACTTCACATACCTTGTTTTTACTAATCACTCTGCGGCCAAGACTATCGTTTCCTCCTCTGAGTCGGTCAGTGAAGGGATATCAGTCTCCGCTTCTCGAGAGGAGGCACCCACTACATTGCAGGATGAGGCTTTTGCCTTGCCTTTGGATTTCCTGTTGGTCACAGTAGTCCATTGCTGCTCATTGACAAGGTCAGGGTGGACCCACATGATTTCCCCTTGAGGTGTAGGGATGGGTACCAAGCCTTTCTCTTGCTGCTGGTGAGGGTCTGTGTTGACCACTCTCAGCTCTCCTTTCGGAACAGGAGTTACCCCCGCAGGCGTTAGAGGTTGTCTCCCGAACTGGAGAACCGACATCACATTAGCCGTCATCTTCTTCTGCTCTGGTCGGAGCTTTAACACCTCTGCGTCAATCAGAGCCTGAAGGATGTCCTTGAAGACGTAGCAACTTTTGGTGGGGTGTCCCAACATCCTGTGATACATGCAGTAGTTGGGATTGTCGGTCTTGCCGACCTCCTTTGGGCGTCGAGCTTCAGGGAGCTTCAGTCGGTTGCTCTTGTTGAGTAGTTTAAAGAGCGAATCGACATGTTCCTCCTTGAAGGAATATTGCTTGTTGGCGCGTGGCTGGCTTGAAGAGCTACTCGCCTTGCCTGATTGAGGTTTGGCGGGAGATTTGGTCTCCGTTGCCAAATTATCCTTCCGCTTTGTTTGGAGGGATGTATCTGGCGCACGCCTTGTCGACCTTTCCGGCCTAGGCTTACCTTCCTCCGCTCTGACGCGGGCGACAATCTCCTCAGCCTGTTCACCTTGTTGGACTAATTGCTTCCAGGTGCGGCTTTCAGCAACTCCTATTTGAGCAAGGAGCGAGGTTTGGAGATTGTGGCGGCATGTTTCTACCAGGGTGGCCTGGGTCATACCTCTTGGACACCGGAGTGCCATGTTCCGAAATCTTTCCACGAAAGATTTGACGGACTCCCCTTTTCGCTGTTTGGTAGCCAAAAGGGTTGGCATTGTGACTTCGGAGTCATCCTCGAAGAAGCGTGTTAAAAAGAGCTTCTCCAAATCGCCCCAGTTCTTGATAGAACCTTCTAGGAGCTTCATAAACCATTCAAAGGCCAACCCTTTCAGGGTGCCGATGAACAGGCGTGCCAGGATGGCGTCATTATCTACTACATTCCCGGTTTGGGATTTGAAGTAGTAGATGTGCTGGTTGGGTGACCCCTCCCATCAAAGGCTTGAAGAGTTGGAGCTTTGAACTTGGGCGGGTACGGAACCAAGTCCCATTCAGCCGGGTAGGGCCGGACCACTCCTACTTCTTGGAGGTCTTTGCGATTGGCAAGGGCCTCGAGGCGTCGCTCCAGTTGACTCATTCTTTTAACATGAGCCTTTCCCTGGTCTTGGTCGCCTTTTACTTGCGACGAGGACTTGGACGAGCCGGAAGTAGATTGCCGCGTCTCCTCAGAAGGTTCGAAAGATGAGCTTTCTCCCTTTTTCCCTTTGCCCTTTGACTTTTTAGGAGGGGACCTCCTCCTGTCTTCGAGCAGCTGTGCAATCGCCTGCTTGAGGGAGTTGATAGATTCCTGCTGAGCAAGAATCATATCCATTTGTGCCTTCCGGATCTGCTCTAAACATTTAGTCGTCTCCTTAGGAGTGCCTGTCATGTAGGCGGAGGTCTCCTTCTCGACGGAAGAGTTTGAAGCCCTTGATTCCGCTACGGCGGAGTGAGAATCATTAATGCCATGGGCTAAGGCATTATAGTCAATTGGGGAATGGCCCCAGTCCGGGTGCGAGTGTGTCGATACACCCCTTCCGGTTCAGAGTCAGACTCGGAGTCGTTTGAGCTGACTGCAAGTTGTTTTCCCTTGCTCCTGCTTGTCATATTCGCAGTGAGCTCCGGGTACTCAACGTCAGAGAAGGTTCTCCTTCTGTGGGAGCGTCTTCTTTTAGCTGACGGAGGAATCAGGGTCAGCTGTCTGACTAAAGACTGCTGGTGTACGCCTGATCCGCAACGGCACTCAGAGAGCATATGGATGAGCCGTTGGCAGCAACAAGATGAAGTGGCCTGACTGGCACTTCTTTTCTTCGTCAGATAATCCCTCAAATCCATGGGAGGGGGATTGAAAAGATTAGCCTCGTAACGTCGAAGACGGGAGGCATCCATGTGCTGCACAGCCTGGACGCAGGCATCAGAGACGCGGTTCTTGCGCCGCAGCTGTTCAGCGCGCGTCTGGCGTCTCCAAACGCGCCTGTCGCGTTGCTGTTTGGTGCGTCGGGGCAGAGACACTTGAGAGAGGATGGGCTGTTGAGCCCCACGCCTATGGGCTTGTGCCTCTTGCGCTTGACGAGGCGCAGAGGTCTCATTTTGGCGTTTGTTGATTTGGTCCTCAGAGGACCTGACTGAAGGAATCTCGCGTTTGGGGCGCCAAACGCGGACTTCACGTACTGGACGCGGCGCGGGTAAGGCGCGAGATTGTACGTCACGTCCAGCCTCAGTTGGACAACCAACGGTTCCAACTTGCAGCTGACGCGCACGTCTCCTCTGTCGACGCTCAGCGTTTCGATTGCGTCGAGGAGGTGGAGAGAGACCAACGACATCCTGATGCTGGACACCAGGGATTTTGACCACGCGGGTCTCCTGAGAGACGCTGACGCGGGTGTTCTGTGCGACGCGGTTGGTCGCAAAGGCAGATGTGCCTGGGACCACGCGGGCCTTCTGAGAGGCGTTGGCGCGGGTACCTTGCTTGGCACAGTCGGCAGCAGGGGAGCTCGAGAAAGCCACAGATTGGGCCTCGAGGCCATTCCCCGTCGAGACCCGGCGGCAGACGCGGGTCTTTGGGCTCTTGGAGCCGGAAGAGAGAAACTCTTCGTACTTCGCCTGGTCGAACTCGACAACGAGCGATTCGACCATCTTTCCCTTATAGTGGACGTCATCTTGCGCCACTATTTGCTCCTCAGTGACAAACGTAGTCCCCAGCGGAGTCGCCATCTCTTGTATGACCCGGGAAAGAGGGAGACAGTGATTGTAGTAAAAGTTTTCCTGAATCAAATGAAAAGGATTACAACAAAAACTGTTCTTTCCAGTTACAAGGGAGGGAGAATATTGAATTGAATTCTCCCTTTGTTTAAGGCTGGGTTCTTCGTGTGGCGGTGGAGAGTGAATCTTGTTCTCCGTTGACCAGATGACCGTCCTTCAGGGATCTCCTCTTCGGCCGGTAGAAAGAGTGACACAGCTCTGTCTACCAAAACTCTAAAAGAGAAGGTAGGCGAAAGCTAGCTCGTACGCAGCGAACTTGCTGAAGAGTTGATCTGCTT
Organism: Agave tequilana; assembly: GCA_038442645.1. NCBI lineage: Eukaryota > Viridiplantae > Streptophyta > Magnoliopsida > Asparagales > Asparagaceae > Agave > Agave tequilana. Next base: position 64,004 of record JAVJIF010030383.1, read on the forward strand.
CTTGTCTTTCTGTGTCGCCCTCTGTCTCTCTTCGCCTGATTGATTCTCTCCGATCTCTCCTTCTGATTGCCGATTGCCTCGACCTCATAGTAAACGAGGCTATTTATAGAGGTCCTAGGGGTGAACGTGCCCCCTGAAAACGCTCCACAATGAGGGCTAACTTCCCCGCTACATGGGCGGTAACTAACCCACGTGCCTGCTAAAGACATGCCACGATGGGGGCTGATTTCCCTTATGTGTGGGCAGTGATTGGTCCCTTAACCAAGGCGGTTATAACTGAGACGCGGGTTTTAGACCTTTGCGTCTTGATGCTGAGACGCGGGTGTCGAGCCAACGCGCCTTGATGCTGAGACGCGGGTGTCGGGCCAACGCGCCTTGATGCTGAGACGCGGGTGTCGAGCCAACGCGCCTTGATGCTGAGACGCGGGTGTCGAGCCAACGCACCTTGATGCTGAGACGCGGGTGTCAAGCCAACGCGCCTTGATGCTGAGACGCGGGTGTCGAGCCAACGCGCCTTGATGCTGAGACGCGGGTGATAGTCCCTCGCGTCTAGAGCTTAAAATTTTGCTTTTCAATGGCTTGTCCTCCAGTAACTTTTGGACAGCCTACACTTATTACTTAGATCATCATGCTTCTTATTGATTATGTTTATCATCTCTTGATTTTCTTCTGACTATACTCATTGAGTTATTGAGCTCACTCCCTCCCAGTTTTATGTTTTTCAGGTCATGACGAGGTGAAGGCCCAGCTAAGAATTTGAACGTCCCGTCAGGAATTTTTGTTAAAAGAAAAAATATTTAAAATGTAATTATGTGTTACTTGTAAAGTTTCTCGTTGTATATGTTCACAGCTTTATTTGAGGTGTATTTGTAGCATGAGTTAGACAGTGATGATTATGATGAGTTGGTTTATAGATAGTTTTGTATTATATGGTGGATGTTGAGAGGAGTACTCTTGAGCATATATTTATTATGGATATTGGTAGAGAGAATACTTGCTCGATGGATTTGATAAGTAGCCGACGTCAAACCGAAATAAACTGATATTTATGAGATGTTATTATATGATAGTGGAACTCTGGTGGCATGGTCCTTAATTGATGATAAGTAGGAAGTGTGAGTGGAAATTATTATATTGCATATAAGTAGGTCATTGTGGGCCAAAATTTTTATACTTTTATCATACAGACTCATATTTTTAGGGGAGGTGCTGTCAAAATTTCAAAAAAATTAGAGATGATTATGATAATTTGTTGAGTAATAAGGAGGTTTATGGTAATTAAAGATATTAGAAACTGGGACCGTTACAGAAACTGGTGGGACTAGCAGAGGAAATTTGTCGTTGTGGTATGGTATATGCTCTAAGGGTTAAGGAAGAGACCTCCTTCTTCTTGGAGAAGAAAGATCACATATACTTGACACAGATGATGTTGTGAAGACGAAATTGGTAGATTATTGTAATTTGCACGTTCTGCACTTGCTGGATTTGCTATAACGGTTGTGGTCACCAGCGCTAGTTGGCTAGGATTACATGCAAGAATATATGTCATTGTTTATAACTGCCTACACTGACAGGACGTTGCACGTTATGAACGTGGGTGAGGATGGAGCAGCATAACTGTCGGTAAAGATCAAGGATAATCTGTTATTGGAGCTTTAGTTTTGAAGCTGAAACCTTCAAAATGAAGAGGGTCTTAGAGTGAAAAAGACCCTAAAGAGGTGAGGATTTCGGAGTGGTAAGGGCTTCAAAGTGGCGTTATGCAGTTCCAGATAAAAAATGTCTTCGGGGTGGAGGACAGTACCGGCAAGGCCAAATGTGACAGAGGCTTTAGGATGGACTTTGAGAGTTGTGGATGTCTCAGGGAAACCCTTGATAGTTTGGACATATGTCATCATCCCGGTGGGAGTCAAATTTTGACCACTACAAATGCCCCCGCTTCTCCACTTGCCGGAGCCTACGGAAGGAAAGTCAGGGGAGCAAAGTGGAACGGAAGGACCCTCTATGCCTTATGCTCACTTTAGCGCTTGCGGACAGAGGAGAGTATGACGAATCTCTTCGGATCATTGTGAATCTCCTGGAGTTAATTGGAGATTATACAGCTAGCTGCCAGTTATCACATCGATTGGCTGGACTCCTCAAAAGTCACATCCTGCGTCTCTTCAAATCTTGGCATCATTATGACTAGGATTGTAGGGTTTTATGGTTTCACAGTGATGGTTGATCTTCTGCCTTTTCTGTTGACTGAAAATCTCAGGATGTGGGCTGACTTTTTAGGGATTGATAGTTTGAATTGAAAATAGTGTGACTTCTTATCCATCTACAAATAAAGAGAGACTCGTCAGAGAAAATCATGTTCGTTGTCTCTTTCAAACCATTGCTTCAAAATTCTAACTTCTTCTTTTCCTACGGGCCGCCATGCTCTCTTCTTTTCTCTTCATCAAATGGAGAAAAGAAAAGGAAAGGGGGGAGGATGATGAGGACCCGATGATCGGCTCTCTTTTCTAGGGAGTCTGGCAGGTACGTCACATTAGTTGTTGTGAAGGGGCTGTTATAGCGCATTAGTCGTCGTGATAGAATGTTGTCCCCGGAGGAGATGTATAACATGGACGGATGTGCCTTTAATTTTCCAAATCGAGGGACGCTTGCTTTCCTATAGTAGCTTGGGTCTCTCTGTTCGGCAGTGGTACTTCTCCTAGGCTGCTTCGGAGTGCAGATGTGATTCCGTAATGGTCTTACATGTCTTGCAGGCTTCGATCTCCAGAGAGCTGCTGCCTTACTCTCTCAGGACTTCCCAGAGGCTCTTCTCGTCTTCTCGCAACACAAGGAAGACGGTGGTATCAATTTGGCTACTTTAGAATCGCGGGAGAGAGAAAAGGAAAAAAGTATTCCAGGTTGAAACATTCTTTCTGACCCTTGTCTTGCCTCAACCTCTTGGTCTTCTCTTCACTGATGTCGGGATCTTCAGATGGTGGCATGAATAAAGATGAGATGTCTTCCCGTAAATGGTCCCCTGTGATTCCGAGTGTGTCTTCGGAGTTCAGAGGTGAGCGGGGGACTAGTGGGATGGACTGGAGTGTCTAGATTAAGATCTGATGTACTTCTTTTCAAAAATGTAAACATAGAGATGTAAAATGATTTCTTCTATTACACTTGTCAAATGTAACCAAATAAATTTAATGGAATGATTTTAGAATGAAAATATCTTTGGAATGGAAATATCTTTTGGAATGAAAATTATTTTATTTATATTGTCTAATTTGTTTTTACTATAAGCTTTTTGAAATTGATATGACCATACCTCTTCGAAGTGCTGATCTCCATCTCCGGTATGGCTGGTTGGCAACGGTGTATCAGTGAGTTTGATCTGTTGTTTTTGAGTGAGGGTAATCTCCGATAATAGTTCCTTTGGAACTGAGGAATTGGTTAGTGAGTTTTTCGGTGTTTGAATGCTGTTGGGAAGTATGATTTGAAAAATGTTGTCTTTTCGGTGTTTGGTTGGTAATATGAAAGTGAAAGTGGAAAAGTTGGCCACAAAGTTGACCACAAAATAATATTAAAATAAAAATTAATTAAGAAAAATAAAATTTAGATTGTAATTAGAATGCAAGTGAGATTTACATGACCACAAAATTAACTGTTTTGAACTACAACTTATTACAAATGAGATTTACATGATCACAAAATTAATTGTAACACCCTAAAAGTGAGGAAGTGATTGTGTAAAAAAGAAAAGAGAAATGGAAAAGGGGTTTTCTCATTTTTTTTCGGTATCTGGATAGATAGGGAAGTGAGCAATTATACTTCCTCATTTTCTTACTTCTGCCCACTTCCTTGCAACCAAACACGCCACAATGAATATAGAGTTTTCTCCTATTAATTGAGAAAAATGAACAAGAAGATCAATTTGCATGATACTTTTAACATCCATATACAGCTAGGACTCCCTTAAGACGTCAAGAAAAGCTTATAGGAAGAACAAAACAAAAAGTAATTATAATTAGAAGAAAAAAAATCAACAAAAATTGCATGAAGGAGTCTCTAATAATTGAAGTTTGGTGATTACACTCTACATGACATTCACAATGACATTTGAAGAGGTTTACCTGCTCTTTCAATGTTGAAGACAAACTGAGCAAGAACACAACTTCAGTAATGAGAAGTTGGCAATAATAGAGCTAAAATAAACATCAGTTTCTTGTCTTAATTCATTAATATTAACTTGCATCCAAATTTGCTTATGGAGCACAAGTGCATTGTTGTGACCATTTTATTCAATGCTACAAACAATTGTTTCATGATAACAACTAGAAGTGATCTTCAACTGTAAGGGGCAAACCCTAACCTGAAGAGAGTAGAATCAATTGGGGGGGGGGGGGTAATCAATTTCTTTTTTTTTTTTGAGAAGCAATATCTAAAAATGGGATCTCTCATAGGTGACGACAAGAAGAACACTAGTATTATATTTCGGGAAGGTGTAATCCAAAGATTATTCTAAAAATTAGTGGAATTAAATATTGTGATCATAAGCTTTAATGATTAGTTCAAATTCATTTCAATAATAGATTTGAAATAAAAATCTTTTAAATTCATGCGAGAATTAAAAATTCACATGCATGCATCATGAAGACATGACCCTGATTAAGTCACGTGATTACACCAACAAAATTAATTAGTTCAGAGTCAGGTGATCAGCGCTAGTTTAAAAAAAAAGTTAACGTCAAATTAAAACTCTCTTTCAACTTATCATCAGATCAATACACCAAAATATAGGTCCGTGTACATATCATCTAATAGCTTATGTTATATTATTATCTCACTTCATATAATTCATAAGTTAATTGGGTTGCAAACAAAGATTCTCTCTGTTTTCTTTTTCATTTTCTTAAAAATTAAAGATGTGAACAGAGCAACTCTAATCCCAGCTATAGAACTTCCTAAGAAATCGAGCAGGCCAAACTAGGGGAGGTTGTTCTAATCCAAATCTACCTGATTAATTAAAAATTAAAATAAAAAATACTAGAAACTAAATAATATAATGTGAGCAACATCAGATGCATGAGTTGGTCCAATAATCTGAAACTTGTTGATGACATAGTATGTTCACGCGTTATAATAAAGTATGGTATTTGAAACGCGAGGATTTTTATCTCACAGTTTTATCTCAAATAAAATAAATCAAAATAAAATAAATATGATATTAGTTGTTAGAATCATGTAATATTGATTGTAGCTAAACTAGTAGTGCCACATAAACTTGTCCTTTTCATACCTATTCAGCGTAATTTCACATGCCACAGTCGTCATAAGTCCTAGAAATGAATACAGAAATACGTGTATATGAGAAATACTTATAATTTTCTCACATGAGTTTCTAACAATTTTGAGTGAACGAAAAAAAAACTATGTGAAACAAGCCTCTCATAAAGAGAGAACAAACTCCGAAAAAGAGATCCTTTTTCAAACAAAGATTGAGATGAGAGAGAAGATTAACCCGGAAAGAAGTGGTCCAAAAATGAATTTGACCTAAAGTTTCTATGTATATCGGATCAAAGCTTTACCCACCCAATAGTAACTCACGCGACAGGGTGTTATCTGTAACGGTCACAATTTTTAATCAACGAATTAAATTAATTCATTTCATAATCTTTATAATCAGATTCTTAATAAGATTCTTTCATTCTGATTTAACCTTGATTTGTCTGATATTTCGAATATTTTTTACTCCAGCGTCCCATACCACTAAAAACACATATTGAGGCCCACACTCCTAGCAGAACACGTCTGAATCAAGACATGCGGATGAACCCTCCTTCGAACGTAAGGAAATAATCAATATCACGCATCTCAAGATCAATCATACACGTCAGAACTCACTCCCTTAGAACTACCGACATTCAATCACACAATCATTTAATAAAATAACACATGTACACATCAATCATACTAACAATCCTATTCCTAAAATAATTATCCCAGATCACATCCCTAAGCTTATACTTCCTTAGGCTTATACTAAGCTATATTTCTTATTCCTAAGTCTGGGCTCTGATACCAACTCCTCTCATACAATATCCCCCATAATATAAAATATATCTACATAGAGATTTTTTTAAAATAGTGTCAAAATCCATAATTTCTTTAATATGACATACCCTTTATATTCTTTCATCCGAATTTTTATTATTTCATATGCTAAAATTTGGCTACACACACACATACAGAGAGGGAGAGAGAGAGAGAGAGAATTTTGATAGTCGAGATTAATTAAAACCGTGTGTTATAGTTCATATATTTTATTTTATTAGATTTCAAATATTCTACACCGTTAAACTAACCAACTCACTATTTTCGCCGTCCATTTTGCGCCTATTTGATGGAAAGACAAAAGGTATTAAAATACATTAATTTTTAGTTACTTGAAATAATGTAAGTTAACTTCAACGAAACGGATCTTGCATTCGGACATCGTAGGGTTGTATTTGAGTGGGAAAGACATGGCCTCGAATCCTTTCGGAATGACACAAGTCTATCTCTCCTCTCTCTTTCTCCCTCTATGCCTCCCTCTCCCTCCTCTCTCTCTCTCTCTCTCTCTCTCTCTCTCTCTCTCTCTCACACACACACATATATATATTCAGAATTTAATAATCAAGATTAATTAAAATCAGGTGTTACAATTTCACTCCCTTTAAGAAAGTTTAATCCTCAAAACTTGGTGTACTATGGAATAAGCAAGGGTGGGAACTCCATTTCGTCTTTATACTACAATACTTCTTCAAGTACAATATCTTACTCTGTTCGTCGGCTTTTGCGTAGCACCTTTGCCAATTAATTTGATTTATTCCTCAACTATTTCATCCTGTAATCAAAGATCTGTAGGGGTTCTTCAATGTACGATATATAATTTTTTGATTTGTAGCGGTTGATGAAGGATGTCATGACAATATTTGCTTCTCTTTTTATTAGTTATTTTTCATTTCATATCATTTCATATCTTACTTATATGCATGATGTCATCTCAAAACTTTCAGGCTTATCCAAAGAATATCATAATATTTACGATGAATTAGAACAAAATTTATAATCCTTTTTTTATAGATAACATTGGTCTCTCAATATCCAATGTAATTCTTTTACTTCGTGTTCGAGGTCTGTGTTGGTAATGTTGGGAAATATGAAGAATAAATATGAATCTCTGAGTTGAATTACGATAGAATCAGTTGGATAATGGTTGGAGTGTGTTCTCCTTCCATTTGGGATGAACGTGGTATATTCAAATGTTCAATTTCGACTTCGAATGAATGAGATATTCAAGTCTAAAGTTTGCTAATTCAAAGTCAAAGGGGACTAAAGGTAGCTTAAAATATTTAGTCCCACATTGACCATGGGATGAAAGTTTGAAGTGTTTAAATAGAGAAAATGGGAATAAAGGGTGAGCCCTTTGGGTACTTGGAGTTTTCGCGCGCGATTAGGGGGAAACCATGCCCGCGCGCGCCGCCGCTGGCGGTGGCAGTCGGTCGGCGGGCGGGCGCTGGAGCGGGCTGGGCTCAGGTACGGGCACCTGTTCGGGTTCGGGTTCCCTACCCGGTCCGGTTCTTTTTGAACCGGGTCTCACCGGTATGGGTTACCGCGGATCGTACCCGCTCTGCCATCAGGATCTGAACCCGAATCAGCGCAACGGCTGACAAAAAACCGCCGCGAACGGTTGGGCGTTTTCTGTCTGAAACAAACCGTTGCAACGGTTCAGATCAAACCGTTGCAACCGTTCGGTTGGGTTCGGACACATTTACCCCTCCCAAAGCGCTATAAATAGTGCTCTGTTTCTCTCAAATAAAACACACAGAAACAGAAAGAAATATAGAAAAGAAAAATGAGTTCCTTCTTCTGCATTCCGAAGTGAGAACTCTGCAACTCGAGTTCGAAGTGACTTCTAACAGGAAGTGAGAATTCTGTAACTCGGATTCTGAAGCGACTTCCAACAGATTCTGAAAATTCATTCTGAAAATAAGGCTCAGAAAATTCAATAGATTCTTTAATAGAATTGTTGTCTGAATCTGTGATTTCAAAGATAAATATTCTTCTACCTTCCTCCTTTTCTCTACAGTGGGTGTTCCTCCAAAGTAAAGACAAATATTCTCCCTAAAATTTATCTTGGTCCTGTTGCTTTGATAATCCTGTAAAGATACTGGTTAACTACGGTTCGAGCGTACGGTGATTTGGTAGTGCTATCCAAATATCGTGAAGGAGTATTGTATGTGGGGAGACCAGCGTCCAGTAACCCGTTAGCACCGTAGCCGGGGACGCAATTGTCTTAAGGAGATTCGCTATAAGCGTACCTCACTCCAAGTACTGTATAAGTGAATTAATTTTCTTTATACAGGGGTTATACTGATATTCAGTATATTGAGACTGACTCATACCAGTCTAATTGGTGTTTAACCAAGGAAGGTAATCGAAAGATGGTTCTGTAATTAAGGAACGTTCTATTGAACGGAAAAACTCCCACCTGATATTCACCGACCTGGCCAATTAGATCGGTGATATTGATTAGTTATCAGATTGATCCTAGAAACTAACAATCTTAAGACAATTACTTAAAGTTTTTTACTTCTGTTCTGCTTGAACTTGCAGAAAATATGTGAGACTAATCAAGACAGCTCAAGTAAGGCACCAAACATGCAAATCCAAACTTTGATGCCTGCTCTACTTCCTAACCCGAAGCCGGAGAAGCCAGGAAAATTTAATGGCATAGAATTCAAGAGGTGGCAACAGAAGATGCTCTTCTACTTGACCACTCTGCATCTGGCCAAATTCCTAGAAGAGGATCCACCAGAACCCGGAACTGATTGGGACTTATCCTTACAGTCGATTCATGGACTCAACGTGACTTTCTTTGTCGAAACTATATTTTGAATGGACTGGATGACTCTCTTTAAAATGTCTACAGTCCAATTACTGAAAGTACACCTAGAGGGAGGGGTGAATAGGTGTAAGGCTAATCTAATGACAAATGATGCGGAATTAAAACTAAATTGTAACACACTTAGTGTAACCAAAGAGTGTAGCCGAATTTTCGGTGAAGGGCTCTGAACTATCTCCTCTATATTTCTCTAAATAAGAGTTGAGGTGCTATATGAAGCTCTCTCAGTTCAATATAAGTGAGGCACACAAACAAGCAATACAAGCATATATATGATATGAACAATATGATGCAATGCACAAAGTAAGAGAGAGAGTTAGAGATAGTGGATCAAATGCAAACACCAAGATATGTTTCAAGGTTCGAGCACCTAGCTCTACGTCCCCGCCTTCACACAGAAGGATTTCCACTAACTCGTCCACACAGGAGTTCCCACACAGGGAACCTCCACTGAGGATTTGGGCAAATACAACTTGGGTGTACACAACTCCTCTCTCAACAAATACAACCTCTCATTAGAGGCAAGGCACAATACAAATCACCTCTATACTTAGAGGTATGGGTACTTAGCCAAACAATAATCAACCTCTCACTAGAGGGATAGGCTTAAAGCCAACACCAACAACAATCACCTCACACTTGAGAGATTCCAATTCAACCTCCACAATCACCTCTCACTAGAGGGATATCAATAACTCAAAGAAATGAGGTTTACAACACTTAGTGATCTCAAAGACCACATACTAAATCTTTCTCACAAAACTAGATCCTAATAGACATGATAGATATGATAGCTCAAGTAATAAAGAGTTTGAAAAACAAATCACAAAGAAAAATACTTGGGAAAACAACTAGAATAAGATTGAAATGAAGATCAAAACCAATATCCCAAATATCCTTTTTTTTTTATTTTTTCAACCCTTTTAGAACAAATAAAATCAAATCTTTTGGCACAAAAACTCTTTTTAAAACTTGCTGAAAGATAGAAAATTTTGCTCTTAAAATTCTTGTTAAAACAGCTCAAGAAATGGGGTATATATAGCCCCAAAACAAATCTGCCCGTTGGCAGCAGGCAAGGGCAAAATTGCCCTTCCGGTCGACCGGCCAACGGTTATTTTTATGACCGTTGAGCCAACGGTCGACTGAAAACTAGAAACAGAGAGCAGAGCTCTCTGCCGGTCGACCGGGGCCATTTCCAGAGAGCAGAACTCTCTGGCGGTCGACCGACCCGGTCAATCGGCCTCCCAGCCTGGGCTGCGTGCACGTTCTGTGCATGTCGGTCGACCGGACCGGTCGACCGACTTCTGCCTCGGTCGACCGGTCTGGTCGACCGGCAGACAGCCTGGTCCAACTGTTCAGGGATTGAAAACTTATCTTTTACATTTGATTAAATCCCATAAAATCACATAAATTTCACAAAAATTAGTTCTTATTAGATATTTGAAATATAAAATATGTGTGAGTAAAATTCAACACATATTACAGACTATTTGAATTATTTTTGTGTTCTTAAAATTTTGCCTTAAACCAAAAACGGTATTTTCTAAAAACCAAACTTCTAAAGGAAAATACGATTTTTCTATAAACTTGTATAAATACAAAAACATGATATTTAAACAAATTTGACGCATATTGTATATGGATAGAATCCAATATACATGAAAGGTATATATCTATATTTTTGACTTTGAAAACCAAGATCGGTTAAACCGAAAAGCCAAAACACGAAACTTGTGTGTATTGTGAACTTGAGCATATCAACACTATCTATCTTTACAATGATCTAAACATTCTAAACTAAACACAAACCGAGGTCTTCTTGTAGAACGCCGTCTCCAAATAGACTCGATCCAAACGTGATCCAACGAGTTAGACTCCAACCGAGTGCTAGATGCGATCTTGACGCGCGAGCTCTTGAATTACCCTGTGAAAGCTCCAAAACACCTTTGTTGAAGCTAATCACTTACTAATAACTTGATCAAATATCTGAAACTAAATATCACAAGATTATTAGTAAACTATAACTACATGAGTTAATCATCATCAAAACTAGAGTGAATGGCCTTTGGGCCAACAATTACAACGGCAAAGAAGTTATGGGTCAGTCTTAATAAGAAGTACAAGACTGAGGATGCCGGTACCAAGAAGTTCATTGTAGGACGATTTCTAGAGTACAAGATGGTGGACAACAAGACTGTAATCAGTCAGGTGCAAGAGTTCCAACTTATCTTGCACGAGATAGAGGCTGAAGGTATGAATCTACCTGAAACTTTTCAGGTTGCTACTATTGTAGAGAAACTCCCACATGCATGGAGAGATTTCAAGAACTACATGAAGCACAAGCGCAAGGAGCTGAAGTTGGAAGATCTCATTGTGAGGCTTCGAATTGAGGAGGACAACCGAAAGTCCGAGAAAAAGAGCAGTAAGAACTCCTATGAAGCCAAGGCCAATGTGATCGAAGACTCAAAGGGAAAAGTGTCTACTTCCAAAGGCTTAAAGCAGAAGAAGACTGCCCAAGAGTACAAACGCAAGGTCCAAGAAGACAAGAACATGCGCTTCAAGGGAACTTGCTACATCTGCAACAAAGAGGGGTATAAGGTGAATGAATGTCGCAGCCATCTCAAAAAGAATAAGAAGAACCATCCACAGGAAAACCTGACCAACCATGCGTCGCCAAGCCTTTCAGTTGTGGTGTCAGAAGTGAATCTGACGACCAACAATAAGGATGGGTGGGTAGACACTGGGGCTACTCGGTACATCTGCTCTGAGAAGTTATTATTCTTTGAATATTAAAAACTAGAGCAAGATGAGCAACTCTTCATGGGAAACTCAGCCGTCTCGAAGGTTGAGGGAAAAGGAAAGGTCATCCTGAAGTGCACATCTGGGAAAGAGCTTACTCCGAATGATGTGTTACATGTTCCAGATATCCGCAAAAATCTGATCTCTGGATCAATACTTAGTAAGGAAGGATTTAGAATGGTTTTTGAATCAGATAAATTTGTACTTACTAAGGGTAGGATGTATGTGGGAAAGGGTTATCTTGTTGATGGACTTTTTAAAGCCAATGTTGTAGTGGTGGAAAAAAAGTCTGTGTATTTATACCTTAAGCTTATAAATAAAGAAAAATCTTCAGTTTATTTGCTTGAATCTCCTATTTTATGGCATGCTAGATTAGGGCATATAAATTACAAGTCGTCAAAAAATTTGTCTAATTTAGAATATATTCCTAAACTCAACTTAGAAGAAATTCACAAGTGTGAGATTTGTGTTAAGGCCAAGTTCACGAAAAATTCATTTCACTCAATTGATCGAAATACAGAACTTTTAGGGCTAATTTATAGCGATCTGTGTGACTTGAAGTTTATGCCAACTAGAGGCGAGAAAAAGTATTTTATTACTTTTATTGATGACTGTACAAGATACTGTTATGTGTATCTTTTAAACACTAAGGAAGAGGCAATGAATATGTTCATAACATATAAAGTCGAAGTTGAGAATCAACTCAATAAGAATATTAAGATTCTAAAATCTGATAGAGGCGAAGAATATGAATCAAATGATTTTAGTAAGTTATGTGCTAAATTTGGTATAGTCCATCAAACTACAGCACCATATACTCCTCAGCAAAATACAATTGTTGAACGGAAGAACAGAACTTTGAAGAAGATGGTCAATTCTATGCTCGTAAGTTCTGGAGCTCTGTAAAACTTGTGGGGGAAAGCTCTGTTAACTGTAAATTATATTCTAAATAGATTACCCCACATAAACTTGGTCTTATACCATTTGAATTATGGCATGGAAGGACACCTTCCTACCATTACCTCAAAATGTGGGGGTGCCTTGCAAAGGTACTAGCACAATTACCTAAAAAGACTAAGTTGGGAGCAAGAACTATGGACTGCATATTCATAGGCTATGCCTTGAATAGTAGTGCCTATAGATTTTTGGTTCATAAACCAGAAATATCAGATATTCATGTAAACATGATTATCGAATCTAGAGATGTTGTGTTCTATGAAGACAATTTTTCATACAAATAGGAAATATATAAGAATTCTAGAAAAAGAACACATGAGATGGCATTCAGGGACGAAAGCCCCGAGGAACCGATTGTTAATGCGAAAATTGAACCAAGAAGAAGTCAGAGATCTAGAGTCTCAAAATCTTTTGGTCCAGATTTCATATCATACGCAATTGAAAGCGAGCCTCAAATATTTAAAGAGGCTATGTCTACCCAAGAAGCACAAATGTGAAAAGAAGTTATAAATAGCAAAATAGAATTCATACTAAGTAATCATACTTGGGAATTGGCAAACTTGCCTCCTGGCAGTAAACCAATTAGGTGTAAGTGGATTTTCAAAAGAAAATTAAAACCCGATGGATCTATAGATAAGTACAAGGCTAGATTAGTAGTCAAGGGATATCGACAAAAGGAAGGACTTGACTACTTCGATACTTATTCACCAGTAACGAGAAAAACCTCCATTCGGATGTTGATTGCAATTGCAGTATTGCATAACTTAGATATTCATCAAATGGAGTCAAGACTGCATTCTTAAATGATGAATTAAATGAAGAAATATATATGGAGCAACCTGAAGGATTTATAGTCAAGGGCCAAGAACACAAAGTGTGTAAATTGGTAAAATTCTTATACGGTCTAAAGAAGGCTCTAAAATAATAGCATGAGAAATTTGATAGTGTCATGATCAAAGATGGATTCACTATCAATAAATGTGATAAGTGTATTACACTAAAACAGTTGGAAATGCATGTATCATTGTTTGTCTTTATGTAGATGACATGTTGATACTTGGGACTAATATTGAAATTATTAAGTCCACTAAAAGAATGTTATCTAACAGTTTTGACATGAAGGATTTAGGAGTTGCTGATATAATTTTAGGAATTAAAATCACAAGAATACCAGATGAAATCAGTCTATCTCAATCTCACTACGTGAATAAGATGATAGAAAGATTCAAGGATCATGGGATAAAAGAGAATACAAATCCTTTTCTCCCACACATCCACCTTCGTAAGAATACAGGAACTGGAGTATGCCAGTTGGAGTATTCTTAGATTATCGGAAGTCTAATGTATTTAATGAATTGCACTAAACCTGATATCGCTTACGCTGTAAGCAAGTTAAGCAGATACACTAGTAACCCTAGTGATGATCATTGGACTGCTCTACTACGAGTTTTAGGTTACGTATCACATACTAAGGAATATGTCTTGAGATATGAATAGTATCCACCTGTACTTGAAAGATACAGTGTACAAATTGGATTGCAGATTCTGAGAAATCAAAATTAACTAGCGGATATGTATTTACTCTAGGAGGAGCAGCGGTATCTTGAAAATCTTCCAAACAAACATGCATTGCCCGTTCCACTATGGAATCGAAATTCATAGCCTTAGATAAGGTCGGAGAAGAATCAAAATGGCTTCGACAATTTTTGAAAGATATAATATTATAGCAAAAGCCAGTGCCCGTTATATGCATACACTGTGATAATCAAACAGCTATATCTAGGACACAAAATTTTATATACAATGGTAAGTCTAAACATATTCGTCGTAGACATAATACCGTTAAGCAGTTGCTCTCAAATAGAATTATCTCTATTGACTTTTTCTCGTCAAAAGATAATTTAGCGGATCCGCTTACCAATGGTTTAACTGGAGAGCGTACAAACTGCGCATAGACGGGAATGGGTCTAAAAGCCTAACCTTACCGAGTCAGCTTAATGGAAATCTCACTTAGCGACTGGAGGTCCCACGGACTAAATTCAAGAGGAAAAACTAGTTATGATTGACTCAGCAAGTAAACACTTAGGAGCTTGACTCCGATCCATTCCTAAGGTGCACACAAGTGCTTTCTATAAGTGGATTAAGTATAAACTTAATGCTTTTAATGATGCCTATATCTTGTTAATAAACAAGTGGAATAGAGTAGACTACTCTTAATTGGACGATCACCTATGTGAGTATAGAGTTGGATCGGCTCTTTGAGAATTTCTATGGAGGCTGTTATTCCCTAAAGATATTCTCTGAAACTAAGAATGTCCAGGGCTAAAATGGACACAACCAAGAATCAAAGTTGATTTGGAATGTTACTGTGTGAAGCTTGTTGACTTGGCTTAAACTAACGGCTAACAATTCAAGACCTAGTTCATTGATTAGCCTGTAAGTCTGATAAAGTTTTCGCTATGGAAGGTTCAAGACCTAGTTCACCTATCCAGATGCAGTTTCTTTTCTATAGTACCTTTCACTATAGAGTCAGTCTCTTTGTGTGTTAATTCCTTGAATCTCCATTCATTGTGGGGGATTGTTGGGAAATATGAAGAATAAATGTGAATCTTTGAGTTGAATTACGGCGAGATCCGTTGATAGAATCAATTGGATAATTGTTGGAATGTGTTCTCCTTCCATTGGAGATGAACGTGGCATATTCACATGTTCAATTCCGACTTCGAATGAATGAGATATTCAAGTCTAAAGTTTGTCAAATTCAAAGCCGAAGGGGACTAAAGGTAGCTTAAAGCATTTAGTCCCATATTGGCCATGGGATGGAAGTTTGAAGTGTTTAAATAGAGAAAAATGGGAACAAAGGGTGTGCCCTTTGGGTACTTGGAGTTTTCGCGCACGATTAAGGAAAACCATGCCCGCCGCGCGCGCGCTGCCACCGGCGGCAACCGGCCGGCCGGCGCCGGAGCCGGACCTAGCTCGGGCACAGGAACGGGTTCAGGTTCCCTACCGGTCTGGTTCTTTTTGAACCGGGTCTCACGAGTATGGGTTACTGCGTATCGTACCCGCTCCGACATACGAATCTGAACTCGAATCAGCGCAACGGCTGACAGAAAACTGCCGCGAACAGTTGGGCGTTTTCTGTCTAAAGCGAACCGTTGCAACAGTTCAGACTGAACTGTTGCAACAGTTCAGACTGAACCGTTGCATCGGTTGGTTTCAAACAGATTTACCCCTCCTGGAGCGCTATAAATAGCGCTCCGTTTCTCTCAAATAAAACATACAGAAACAGAAAGAAATACAAAAAAGGAAAACGAGTTCCTTCTTCTGCATTCCGAAGTGAGAACTCTGCAACTCAAGTTCGAAGTGACTTCCAACAGGAAGTGAGAATTCTGCAACTCGGATTCTGAAGCGACTTCCAACAGATTCTGAAAATTCGTTCTGAAAGAAGGCTCAGAAAATTTGACAGATTCTTTAATAGAATTATTATCTGAATCTGTGACTTCCAAACAAGAATATTCTTCTACCTTCCTCATTTTCTCTACAGTGGGTGTTCCTCCAAAGTAAAAACAAATATTCTCCCTAAAATTTGTCTTCGTCCTGCTACTTTGATAATCCTGTGAAGGTACTGGTTAACTACAGTTCGACCATACGATGATTTCGTAGTGCTATTTAAATACCGTGAATGAGTGTTGTATCTTGGGAGACCAGCGTCCAGTAACCCGTTGCACCGTAGTGGGGGACGCAATTGTCTTAAGGAGATTCGCTATAAGCGTACCTCACTCCAAGTACTATATAAGTGAATTAATTTTCTTTATACAGAGGTTATACTGATATTCAGTACATTGAGACTGACTCATACCAGTCTAATTGGTATTTAACCAAGGAAGATAATTGAAAGGTGGTTCTGTAATTAAGGAACGTTCTATTGAACGGAAAACCTCTCACCTGATATTCACCGACCTGGCCAGTTAGATCGGTGATATGGATTAGTTGTCAGATTGATTCTAGAAACTAACAATCTTAAGACAATTACTTGAAGTTTCTTATTTCTGTTCTGCTTGAACTTGCAGAAAATGTCTGAGACTAATCAAAATAGCTCAAGTAAGGCATCAAACATGTGATCCAAACTTTGATGCCTGCTCCACTTCTTAACCCGAAGTCGGAGAAGCCAGAAAAATTTGATGGCACAAAATTCAAGAGGTGGCAACAAAAGATGCTCTTCTACTTGACCACTCTGTATCTGGCCAAATTCCTACAAGAGGATCCACCAGAACCCGGAGCTGATCGGGACTCAGTCCTTGCAGTCGATGCATGGACTCAAGGTGACTTCTGTAAGTTGACCTGGGGGGGTGAACAGGTGATGGCTAATCTAATGGTCACTTAATGCCAAATAATGCGGAATTAAATACTATTATGACCTAAATAAAACTCTTACACTAAACACCACGTATAACATAAGAGTGTTGCCGAATTCCCCGTGAAGGGCTCTGGACAAACTCCTCGAGATTCCCCTAGATATGGGTTGAGGTGCCGCGTTGGCTCTCTTGGTTAAATACAAGTGTTAGCAAACAAACCCAAGCAAGTATATGACAATATGAGCACAAATGAATATATCAAGCATATAAAGATAGACAATGAGAGTATGCAAGATATAAATAAGATAGAGAGAGAAAAGGCAATCGCAAACACAAAGGGTTTGTTTCGAGGTTCGAGCACCCTTGCTCTACATCTTGTTTTGAGATTTATATGCATGATTTGTGAAAAATGATTGTTTATGCATATATGTTTTGTTTTGCAAATAGGAGAAAAAGATTTGTTTGTTTTATCTCCATTCATTTGCATACATGTTTATGAGCTTTATTGCATATCTATTTGTTTATGTGTTATGCATGAGTTAAGGGGGAGCTTCTTTGAAGCTTTACTTTAATCCATGCATATATAACTTCATGAGTTTTGTCATCATCAAAAGGGGGGAGATTGTTGGCCCAAAGGCCCATCACTCTAGCTTTGATGATGATTAACTCATGTAGCTATGTTTACTAATGATCTTGTGTTTAATTAGTGACAGATTTATGATCAAGATCTTAGTTGGTGCATAGCTTCAATAAAGGATTTAAAGTCAAGTTTTGGAGCTAGCACGGTATTTGGACCAAGTCAAGAAGGCTTCAAGTGAAGACTTCAAGAAGATGAAGACTTGTGTCTAGGTTTGTTTTTTAGAAGATTTCATTTTTAGATAAAATGTAAAGGATAGAATAGTTGATGGATTGCTCAAGTATACCATGCACACACACTCTTGATAGCTTTATTTTTACAAAAGATTTTCTATTTTAGAAAATACATGTTTTGCTTTTGATATTCAATGTTTACATGTTTTAAGCAAAATCATATTTAGAGCTTAATGTCAAAAACATAGATATTTTATCTTGATTGTGTAGTGGATCATATCCATACACACTATGCCTTAAAATGAATTACAATATCTTATTTTTGTATTTGGAGAAGTTTTGGAAAAATAAGTTTGGAAAAATACAGTTTTTATTTAAGCCAATTTTTTCATATTACAAAAATAATTCAAATCATATGTAACATGCCTTGATTTTGTGCAAGCATGTTTGATTATCAAAGTATAACATCAAAACTATTTTTGTAGATTTTCTGTGAATTTATGGGATTTTATTTGTGTTAAAATGCCTTAGTTTAAATCCCAATTTTCTGAGTTTCAGGCTTCAGCGGTCGGCCGTCCCGGTCGACTGGAGCTGAAGTCGGTCGACCGGATCGGTCGACCGACGTGCACGGACGTGCACGCTTGACCTTGCAGATGGCCGGTTGACCGACCCAGTCGACCGGAACTGAGAGCAGTGCTCTCTGTTCTTTTGGGTCGACGGGCGGTCGACCGGAGGCTCCAACGGTCGGATTTTTGACCGTTGGCGGTCGACCGGGCGGTTGACCGCCAGGCCTGACAGAACCTCAACGGCTAGTTTTTGGCAGCCTATATATTTGAGGGTTTGGTCATTGTTTTGAGCCAAGATTTCAAGTGGATTTTTCACCAGTTTTCCTAACTCTTTTAAGAGGTTTTCTCCACTTGTTTTAGAGCAAATATTTCCAATCAAAAGGAGAGTTTATCAAGAGTGTTTAAAAGAGATTCTTTGAGTTTTCCTCCACCATCTCTTTCCTAGTTTTCTCACACAATCACTTGAGCAACCCATTGACATATTCATCTATAGGAGTGTTGTAGTGAGAGCTTTTATTGGTGATCAAAGTGTTTAGATCACCAAGAGATCTTTCTTGTTCTTTGAGGAGGCGGACGAGTGCGTTCGCGTTGTTTAGGGTTCGGGTGCGAACTCTTGTCGTTTGAGGTGCGGCCTCGGCGAGCTTGTGGGGCTTGCGTGTGTACGGACTAGGGAGTCTGAGAGTTTGTAGGTGTTGCGGCACCGGGTGATCCAGTGGGATCGATTATAATGGAAATCCTTCGTGTGTCGAAGGCGGGGATGTAGAGCAAGGGTGCTCGAACCTCGAAACAAACCCTTTGTGTTTGCGATTGCCTTTTCTCTCTCTCTATCTCCTTTATATCTTGCATACTCTCATTGTCTATCTTTATATGCTTGATATATTCATTTGTGCTCATATTGTCATATACTTGCTTGGGTTTGTTTGCTAACACTTGTATTTAACCAAGAGAACTAACGCGACACCTCAACCCATATCTAGGGGAATCTCGAGGATTTTGTCCAGAGCCCTTCACGGGGAATTCGGCAACACTCTTGTGTTATACGTGGTGTTTAGTGTAAGAGTTTTGTTTAGGTTATAATAGTATTTAATTCCGCATTATTTGGCATTAAGTGACCATTAGATTAGCCATCACCTATTCACCCCCCCTCTAGGTCAACTTTTAATTGGTATCAGAGCCAAGTGCTCTTGATTTGGGTCTTACAACCTAGAGTTAAATATCCTCTTTTTAGGCTAATCACAATATTTGTACACACACCATGGATTTTATGGCACCACCCACTTTTGACATTCTTAACATCCAAATTTGGAAGGTTAAGATGTCTTTGTACCTCAAAGCCTTAGGAATTCATGTTTATCTTGCCACAACTAAAAATGCATATTGTTTAAATGGTAAGAATCTTGAGGCTAATGCAAAAGCCCTACATGCTTTAAGATCTACCCTAAATGATGATTATTTATCTAGGGTTGCTAATCTTGATTTGGCTTTTATAGTGTGGAACACCCTCCTCTCCCTTGGCGAAAATGATCAATACTATGCGGGGAGTGATTCGGATGTTGGAAGCGACATCTCCAACAAGTGCTACATGGTCCAAGGGGATAACCCCTTGAGGTAACTACCGAATCCGAGGATGAGGATGTTAACATGTCATATGAAGAGCTTTCTACATTTTGTCAATTGTTGCTTGAAAAATATGACATGATTAAGAAAGATAATAAAAATTTAAAAAGAAAGTTGATTGCATGCATATAGAACAAGATTCATTTAAATCTAACATTGCATGCTTAGAAAAAGAAAATAAAGATTTGAAAAATGAAAATGTTTCCTTGATGTCTAAATTAAATAATTTATGTGAAGGGAACACCATTTTGAAAGATAAAATTGCTTTGGTGGAAAAAAAAGGAAGTTGTTTTTCAAGAAAATACTTCTTTGAAAAGAAAAATTTTTAAAAAGGAAAAAGAAAAAGAAAAAGTCATTGTTTCTAAGAAAAAGAAAAATGATTCTATATCCCACTATAATCTTCATGCCACCATTGATGATAGTGAGATTACACTTTTGAAAAATAAAATTAATAGTTTGAGTTCAACTTTGAACTCTTGTGCATTCAATCACACTAGATTGGAGTCTATGTTTTCAAAGAAACAAACTTCATCCATTCATGCACATCATCATGCTTATGTTGCACACCATGATCATACATACTCACATAAGCATACTAAGGTGTACAAATGTACACATTGTGGCCGCAAAGGCCATTTAGCAAGATTTTGTTATGATAAGATTCATTCTTTAAATTTTTCTAATAAGAAAAATATTTGGGTTCCTCACAATGCTAACCATAAAGGACCCAAAAGAAAATGGGTACCAAAGTCCCCACCTTTTGTTTATGATGTAGGTGAGGGCTCTCACAAGACGTGAGAGATTTGGTGCCTTGATGGTGGATGCAAATGGATATGATGGACACACTTATTGATGCATCACTATCAAGGAGGTTTTGGTGGGATAACCACCATGTTTGGAGCTTTGGAGTTGGTAACAATCTCTAAACTCTCATTTTATTTATGTACATGCTTTTAATTTCAAGATATCATATAGCATGTTCATTTTTTTGTTTGATTTGTGCTTCATGTGGTAGATACTAGTTTAAATGTAGTTTTTATCAAAACTTGTATTTATACATGTATAAATAGTGAGAACATTTGATTCATATATGTTTGTACTTCATGTTCAATTGTAACCACTATATGCACATGTATAGGCTAGTTTTGATGATTCTTTCATTTATACTTGTTTTGCCTATTTTCGTGTTTTACTTCATGTATATGCATTTTTTATTCAAATCTAATAAATATACATGTACACCGGTGAGTCTCTTGCTTTAATGCAAACATCATTAATAGACTCTTTTATGTTTGGGATATGTATGTGTATTGTTAGGATTGGATAAATCATACATATACCTAGAAGTGTGTTTTGTTTTAGTGAAAAATGAATTTTCATGTTTGTTTGAAAAAATGATTTTTTTATGATTTAAAAAAAAATGATACTCACACTTCTCGTGCTTCATTGACTATTTTCATGAAAATGCTATTTACATGATGTAATACCCCGTCCCCGGAATACGTACTTCATTTCGTATTCAGTTTTTCGACTGTACTTTTTTGATTTACTTTCCGTATTTGACCGATTTTAATTTTAAATATCGTTTCCCAATATATCAGATTTTATGTGATTTTCTGGAATTTTCTGGAATTAAAATAAATTTCTTCAAAACCGGTGTCGACCAGTGCCGTTGATCGATTCCCGAAATTTTTATCTTACAAACTGTTTAGAATCTCTAGAAGATTCTTTAGACATTTCTTCTTAGAATTATGTTTATTACTTAAATACTTTTTCTGAAGATTTTACGAATTTATGGATGTTTCACCGGAGTCGGTAGAAGGCTGATTCCAGTATTTTTATTTCACAAACTGTTTAGAATTTCTAAATGATCCTTTAGACTTTATTTCTTAGAATTATATTTTCTACCTACATTCTTTTTCTGAGGATTTTATGATTTTATGAAAATTCCAACGGAGTCGGTAAATAACTGATTCCGGGATTTTTAGTTTTAAAACCATAAACTATTTCTTCAAACGAATTTCACCATGAGTCTTTAAATATTATTCTTGATTTTTGGTAAAACTTTCAGATCATTCCGAGATACTTGAATTTCAGGCTTTTTTCCAATTTTGCAATTCCTATTTCCACCTAAATTGCCACCTCATTTCCCACTCACCCTTCACCTAACCCCACTCATTCTCTCTCCTTCCCATAGCCGGCCAAGTGGCCACCCTAGGGACACCTCACCCCTCCCCTTTCACACAAAGCCCCCTTGCATTTATCCTATTTCCATCTCCTTCACAAAATCCCCATCATATTTATACTTTCCTAATTGCTAATTTCTCTTTTCTTCCTCCACTTCATCAAGAGAAGAACTCTCTCACAAAATCCTCTCATCTCCTCCACCAAAACCCTAGCTTCAAGGATCCATCTCAAGACTTCAAGAACCCATCTAGGGCTTCATCACAAGGGCTTCATCTCCAACCACCAACCCCAAGGCAACACCAAGATCTACTCCTTCAACCCTAGCTTCAACAACAATTCATGGATTGAAGCCATCATCTTCTTCATCTTGGATCAAGCCCCAATCCAACCTATCAAGGTGAGTACCTTACTCACCAAGACCTAGATAGCTCTCTATTTTCTTGTGATGTGAATTCTTGAACACTTGCACCATAAAAATCCCATTTTTAGGTTATCAAACTAAAGATCCAACCTTTCCATGTAAATATCTCTACTCACCAAGGCTAGTCCATCCCTTGTGTACTTGTGTTGGTAGATCAGGCCCCCTAATGTCATAAAAATCCCATCATTAGACTATTAGAGACAACCCCATAAAAATCTGATTTTTAACTTAACAACAGCAGATTTCAGAGGATCGGTCGACCGACAGTCGACCGATCACTCGACCGATGTGCACAAGTGCACAGTTTTGAGCTGGCGGTCGACCGGCAGTCGACCGATGACTCGACCGACTTAGGAATTAGGTGTGGGCCAGTCGACCGGCAGTCGACCGGCCAAAACCTGGAGCTCACGGCATCTGACCGGTCGACCGGCAGTCGACCGGGGGTCGACCGTTAGTTATGTCCCCAGTCGACGGCAGTCGACCGGAGGTCGACCGACAGTCTGATTCTGGGCCAGAATTTCTGACTCTTTCCATTTCTAATTTTGATATTACCCTGGCACATGTATGGTATGTTAGTCTGTTTATGCTTCATATTTGTACCGCTTGACATGTTACATGATGGATCTTACACTTGGTTCATGTGAATGTACCTTGTACTTAATAACCTATTACTTGTAGTACATTACCTCTAGTCACCTCATCTTGTCATGCAATTGCTTGTTCCATTCTTGCACTTGTACCTTGCCGTGTTATTATTGTTTCCTTATTCTATAGCATGCGTGGCAGACCCTCCGAGGTCGTTGAACCCTAGGATGCATCTATGTTCCACTTGTCTTACCTTATCACAGCTTTGTCAATTATCTATTTTTCTTTAACACATGTATATCACACGACACCTAATATGTAATCACTTGACCCACTGACATGCCACCACCTTGTTAGACCCTATTGTTATGTCATGGTTGACCCGGCCATTTATATATTTATTGTTACGTTTTATTGTTTGTTATATATCACCACTTTGTCACGCTATCTCCTAAACCAAGCATGATACACCTGACTTCATGATTATCTTGTTTACGGGAACCCTGCCTTGTTTTATGGAACTAAGTGCCACACCATACTCGGTGGGGGCCACCTCTAGAATCCACTCCCTCAGAACAAAGTGCCACATGGAACAAAGTGCCACACCACACGGTGGGGGCCACCTCTTGAATCCATGGGGGCCACCTCTTGAATCTGTAGGGCTATTACTGTTATGTTCATTTCCCGTAAACTGATAATCCTTAATAAGCTACAACTTGTATGGGGTATGGGTGGAAGTGATGGATGCCGGAATGATACCTTGCTTATAGTAGGTGGGCGGAATATGGAGATTACTGTTAGTGGGACTTTGGGCCCACACTATATGACTGTTAGGGGGACTTTGGGCCTCCAAACTGGTTCCAGGTGTATGGAAACTACTATAAGAAGTGATATCAGTTCTCCATCTACTTCCGATAACGACCCTCGACTTTCTTATATATGGATGTATGTGAGTTGGGATCGATACCGAGACACATACCTAGATATATGGGTTAGACGAGTAATAATAATAATTGATGTCAGTTATGATTCCCGATATAGTTACTGTTATGTGTACCTGTTATGTTATGACTCCCGTTCTACTTGCCGTGATTCCAGTGATGATTCCGGTTATTGGCTTATGTTTTTCTCGTTATGATTATCACATGATTTGCAACTTTGATTCTATATGCTTGGATTACTGTGGCATGAGATAGAGGTATATAGATGAGGGTTTCCTTATTTGGATTATTCCTTCGATGTACTAGTCTCATGGGACAGTGACTTAAGCGTATATAATCACTTTTACTTATAATCAGTTTTACCCGTATTTCCTGTTCTATGATTCTGTTATATCTGCTCTTATATACTATTCTTGCGTTCTGACACTATTCATGTCTCTTAGCCACTTGGCAGTAGTTCATTTATTGTTATATGTCTTGACCCCTTGGATTTGCACATTCAGATTCCGAAGCTGGATCGAAGTGGAGTTGTCCATCGTAGATCGAGCCATCCTTAGCGGGCAGGCATCCCAGCTCCAGTTCCTTGTGCCTGACCTCTTTTGACTCACGGGATCTCCATCCTACTCGTGAGCTCTTTTGTACTTTTGCTGTACATCTTACTTTTGGGACTTGGTTGTGATAACTGATACATGTAAAATGTAATGTTTATCATATACTGTGATGACTTTGTATTGTACCTTTATGTTGGCATATATGTGTGTATACCACGCTTTGTGTTGTACTCTGACTCTTGCTTGTACTTTTATGCTTAGCGTATATACGTGGGGGCTTCTTCTGACCTACGTATATACGTTGCAGTGACGTCCCCGTATCCGTGGAAATCGGGGCGTTACAGGTTGGTATCAGAGCTTAGGCTCTTACCTCTATAGTACAAACAAGCGGCAAATTCTAGTAATTTGCTAATGCCAACTGCAATGTACAAAGTCATCTAGTCCTTCTTGATTATCTAGTTCTTCTTGGTTCCTTCCTTCATTTCCTGAAATCCTTCCATCTTTCCAACTCCTTCCAGTTATCTTTAGCCATCCTAGTATGGAGAGGAGATCGGGTCGCAGCAACACTGGATCAGCATCGAATGGAGCAGCGGGAGAGAATGTGGATATATTGAGGGTTATCCAGATGATGATGGAGAACCAGCAGCAGCAGACCGAGCTTCTCCGGCAAGAGATAGCAGCACCTAAAGAACAGAGGCCGGGGAATATATCAGACTTCAGGAGGCTGCAGCCAGCCATATTCACGGGTGGAGAGAAACCCTTGGATGCTGAGCAATGGTTGACCGACACATCAGACTTGTTGAATGCAGCCCGTGTCCCAGAGGAAAACCAAGTGGAGGTCGCCAAGATTCAATTGAAGGATATAGCCAGGACTTGGTGGCTAGCAGAGGAGGCCAGATTGGAGAAGCCTGTCACTTGGGACACCTTCTCCAAGAGTTTTTACAGCAGATTCTTCCCTGTCACTGCTCAGAAGGACATGGAGGAGCAGTTCATCAGACTTCGGCAAGGGAACAAGTCCGTGGATGAGTATGCCGCGAAATTTCTTCGACTCAGCCGCTTTGCTCCCTACATGGTAACGGATGAGGAGAAGCGGGCAAGCAGATTCCAGCAGGGATTACAGATGGACCTACAAGTATTCTTGATGCCCCAGCAGCTGAAGACATATTCGGAAGTCCTTACCATCGCTCGAGAAGTAGAGCGTGGACTGGAGAAGAAGAGATTGAGCCAGATGAGGAACCAGGCCATGAAGAGGCCTTTGAGTTGATGGATGAGGAGGATGCAGATAGGGCAACCCAAGGCCCGACGATCAAGAGACCATCCCAAACTCCTCTTCCTCAGATCACATGCAATTTCTGCCACAGGCCCGGACATTATAAGAGGGATTGTCGAGTGGCCAATGGATTATGTTTGGCATGTGGATCAGGGAGTCATGAAGTTAGGGATTGCCGGTTCAGAAGGGTAGAGAATGTGGCACCAGTCAGACCAGCTCTTCCAGCTCCAGCACGTCCAGCTCAAGCACTTCCAGCGCCGCCACTGAGGAGGAACCCTGAACCTGTTGATCGAAGAGTTCCACTTCCACCCCAACGGTATGATCATCAGTATAGGGGAATGAGACCAAGGGCAGATCAGAGGAGAGGTCAAGTTCACATCATGGCAGCAGAGACCTCAGGCGATGCAGCAGAGTGGGAAGACCAGTATCCAGATCAGGAGCCTTAGAATATCATGGTAACCACTACCCCATTTCTTGTATTTGAGTTGGTTATCTTTCTTAATATTTTTCCATTGTCATTCTATCATTGTTCATTCTAGTCCTTCTTGTGTTTATCTTATTCTCTGTTTTGGTTTTATGAAGTCTTTATTCGTG
The DNA here is from genome assembly GCA_038442645.1 of Agave tequilana. Taxonomy (NCBI): domain Eukaryota; kingdom Viridiplantae; phylum Streptophyta; class Magnoliopsida; order Asparagales; family Asparagaceae; genus Agave; species Agave tequilana. The sequence continues at coordinate 90,574 of JAVJIF010030383.1, forward strand.
CCTTCGTCCTTCTTGTGTTCAATTTGCCCTTAGTGAAATTGCGAGGACGCAATTTTTGTAAGGTGGGTGGATTGTAATACCCCGTCCCCGGAATACGTACTTCATTTCGTATTCAGTTTTTCGACTGTACTTTTTGATTTACTTTCCGTATTTGACCGATTTTAATTTTAAATATCGTTTCCCAATATATCAGATTTTATGTGATTTTCTGGAATTTTCTGGAATTAAAATAAATTTCTTCAAAACCGGTGTCGACCAGTGCCGCTGATCGATTCCCGAAATTTTTATCTTACAAACTGTTTAGAATCTCTAGAAGATTCTTTAGACATTTCTTCTTAGAATTATGTTTATTACTTAAATACTTTTTCTGAAGATTTTACGAATTTATGGATGTTTCACCGGAGTCGGTAGAAGGCTGATTCCAGTATTTTTATTTCACAATATGTTTAGAATTTCTAAATGATCCTTTAGACTTTATTTCTTAGAATTATATTTTCTACCTACATTCTTTTTCTGAGGATTTTATGATTTTATGAAAATTCCAACGGAGTCGGTAAATAACTGATTCCGGGATTTTTAGTTTTAAAACCATAAACTATTTCTTCAAACGAATTTCACCATGAGTCTTCAAATATTATTCTTGATTTTTGGTAAAACTTTCAGATCATTCCGAGATACTTGAATTTCGGGCTTTTTCCAATTTTTGCAATTCCTATTTCCACCTAAATTGCCACCTCATTTCCCACTCACCCTTCACCTAACCCCACTCATTCTCTCTCCTTCCCATAGCCGGCCAAGTGGCCACCCTAGGGACACCTCACCCCTCCCCTTTCACACAAAGCCCCCTTGCATTTATCCTATTTCCATCTCCTTCACAAAATCCCCATCATATTTATACTTTCCTAATTGCTAATTTCTCTTTTCTTCCTCCACTTCATCAAGAGAAGAACTCTCTCACAAAATCCTCTCATCTCCTCCACCAAAACCCTAGCTTCAAGGATCCATCTCAAGACTTCAAGAACCCATCTAGGGCTTCATCACAAGGGCTTCATCTCCAACCACCAACCCCAAGGCAACACCAAGATCTACTCCTTCAACCCTAGCTTCAACAACAATTCATGGATTGAAGCCATCATCTTCTTCATCTTGGATCAAGCCCCAATCCAACCTATCCAGGTGAGTACCTTACTCACCAAGACCTAGATAGCTCTCTATTTTCTTGTGATGTGAATTCTTGAACACTTGCACCATAAAAATCCCATTTTTAGGTTATCAAACTAAAGATCCAACCTTTCCATGTAAATATCTCTACTCACCAAGGCTAGTCCATCCCTTGTGTACTTGTGTTGGTAGATCAGGCCCCCTAATGTCATAAAAATCCCATCATTAGACTATTAGAGACAACCCCATAAAAATCTGATTTTTAACTTAACAACAGCAGATTTCAGAGGATCGGTCGACCGACAGTCGACCGATCACTCGACCGATGTGCACAACGTGCACAGTTTTGAGCTGGCGGTCGACCGGCAGTCGACCGATGACTCGACCGACTTAGGAATTAGGTGTGGGCCAGTCGACCGGCAGTCGACCGGCCAAAACCTGGAGCTCACGGCATCTGACCGGTCGACCGGCAGTCGACCGGGGGTCGACCGTTAGTTATGTCCCCAGTCGACCGGCAGTCGACCGGAGGTCGACCGACAGTCTGATTCTGGGCCAGAATTTCTGACTCTTTCCATTTCTAATTTTGATATTACCCTGGCACATGTATGGTATGTTAGTCTTGTTTATGCTTCATATTTGTACCGCTTGACATGTTACATGATGGATCTTACACTTGGTTCATGTGAATGTACCTTGTACTTAATAACCTATTACTTGTAGTACATTACCTCTAGTCACCTCATCTTGTCATGCAATTGCTTGTTCCATTCTTGCACTTGTACCTTGCCGTGTTATTATTGTTTCCTTATTCTATAGCATGCGTGGCAGACCCTCCGAGGTCGTTGAACCCTAGGATGCATCTATGTTCCACTTGTCTTACCTTATCACAGCTTTGTCAATTATCTATTTTTCTTTTAACACATGTATATCACACGACACCTAATATGTAATCACTTGACCCACTGACATGCCACCACCTTGTTAGACCCTATTGTTATGTCATGGTTGACCCGGCCATTTATATATTTATTGTTACGTTTTATTGTTTGTTATATATCACCACTTTGTCACGCTATCTCCTAAACCAAGCATGATACACCTGACTTCATGATTATCTTGTTTACGGGAACCCTGCCTTGTTTTATGGAACTAAGTGCCACACCATACTCGGTGGGGGCCACCTCTAGAATCCACTCCCTCAGAACAAAGTGCCACATGGAACAAAGTGCCACACCACACGGTGGGGGCCACCTCTTGAATCCATGGGGGCCACCTCTTGAATCTGTAGGGCTATTACTGTTATGTTCATTTTCTCGTAAACTGATAATCCTTAATAAGCTACAACTTGTATGGGGTATGGGTGGAAGTGATGGATGCCGGAATGATACCTTGCTTATAGTAGGTGGGCGGAATATGGAGATTACTGTTAGTGGGACTTTGGGCCCACACTATATGACTGTTAGGGGGACTTTGGGCCTCCAAACTGGTTCCAGGTGTATGGAAACTACTATAAGAAGTGATATCAGTTCTCCATCTACTTCCGATAACGACCCTCGACTTTCTTATATATGGATGTATGTGAGTTGGGATCGATACCGAGACACATACCTAGATATATGGGTTAGACGAGTAATAATAATAATTGATGTCAGTTATGATTCCCGATATAGTTACTGTTATGTGTACCTGTTATGTTATGACTCCCGTTCTACTTGCCGTGATTCCAGTGATGATTCCGGTTATTGGCTTATGTCTTTCTCGTTATGATTATCACATGATTTGCAACTTTGATTCTATATGCTTGGATTACTGTGGCATGAGATAGAGGTATATAGATGAGGGTTTCCTTGTTTGGATTATTCCTTCGATGTACTAGTCTCATGGGACAGTGACTTAAGCGTATATAATCACTTTTACTTATAATCAGTTTTACCCGTATTTCCTGTTCTATGATTCTGTTATATCTGCTCTTATATACTATTCTTGCGTTCTGACACTATTCATGTCTCTTAGCCACTTGGCAGTAGTTCATTTATTGTTATATGTCTTGACCCCTTGGATTTGCACATTCAGATTCCGAAGCTGGATCGAAGTGGAGTTGTCCATCGTAGATCGAGCCATCCTTAGCGGGCAGGCATCCCAGCTCCAGTTCCTTGTGCCTGACCTCTTTTGACTCACGGGATCTCCATCCTACTCGTGAGCTCTTTTGTACTTTTGCTGTACATCTTACTTTTGGGACTTGGTTGTGATAACTGATACATGTAAAATGTAATGTTTATCATATACTGTGATGACTTTGTATTGTACCTTTATGTTGGCATATATGTGTGTATACCACGCTTTGTGTTGTACTCTGACTCTTGCTTGTACTTTTATGCTTAGCGTATATACGTGGGGGCTTCTTCTGACCTACGTATATACGTTGCAGTGACGTCCCCGTATCCGTGGAAATCGGGGCGTTACACATGATTTTTGAACACTCGCACTTTATTTATTTTTGTCATGACTTAGTCTCATGGACATATTTTTTGAGCTTTATAGACTATGAGTGTAAAATTTTTTGTATTTAATATGATTTATGAAAAACATATGATTTGATGGTTTTGAAGGATCTTTAACTAGTTTTTTAACAAAACTATTTTAACTAGTTATTTATTCTTCAAATTTTATAATGAGATATACCTTGATCTTACCTTGCTTCAATTGGTATCATTGGATCATTTCAATTGGTATCAATATGATTATTTTTGTATATACTCATGTTTGATTATATGTAGGTATGCTTTCAAATTCTAGTAGTATCAATTTCTATTGGTATTATCATTTCCATACATATATATGCTTGGTTTTCATGTGCTTGATTTACAATTGATTCACACTCTTAAAGCACAAAGTTTTATGATGAAAAATAAAAATATTTGATCATTATGTTTACTTTTGATATCAATATGCTTCAACTTCATATTTGTTAAATTTCAATTGGTATCAATATGATTTACAATAATGATTATTTTCAATTTGGTATCTTAAAATTTGTTTGTTTTACAAAAAGCTCTGATACCTTTAAAAATTTTGTTTAAGAAAAATTGAAAATTTTTGATGTATATTTCCTATATGCAAGGAGAGCTTAACATCTCTTCTACATATAGATTCATGTTGAGTGTATCTTGTATTGAGGAGCTTGACAACTCTTCTTTATGAGATACATGTGTGTAGGGGAGCTTCACATCTCCTTTTATGCATTACATAATATGCGTTATGTGAATTAGGGCTTGTCATCCCTCTTTCATGTAATGTATATGTGTAGGGAAACTAACTTAACATCTTCCTCTTCATGAATGTATATCGCATATAAACCTTTATTGACTTAGTTGTTTATGACCCCATATTGATCTCTTTGTTTATGACAAAAAGGGGGAGAAAAATTTTGTTTTTACTTTAACCCCTTTGTTGATGATTGACAAAAGGGAGGAGAAGAATTTGAGATTTATATGCATGATTTGTGAAAAATGATTGTTTATGCATATATGTTTTGTTTTGCAAATAGGAGAAAAAGATTTGTTTTGTTTTATCTCCATTCATTTGCATACATATTTATGAGCTTTATTGCATATCTATTTGTTTATGTGTTATGCATGAGTTAAGGGGGAGCTTCTTTGAAGCTTTACTTTAATCCATGCATATATAACTTCATGAGTTTTGTCATCATCAAAAAGGGGGAGATTGTTGGCCCAAAGGCCCATCACTCTAATTTTGATGATGATTAACTCATGTAGTTATGTTAACTAATGATCTTGTATTTAATTAGTGACAGATTTATGATCAAGATCTTAGTTGGTGCATAGCTTCAACAAAGGATTTAAAGTCAAGTTTTGGAGGTAGCACGGTGTTTGGACCAAGTCAAGAAGGCTTCAAGTGAAGACTTCAAGAAGATGAAGACTTGTGTCTAGGTTTATTTTTTAGAAGATTTCATTTTTAGATAAAATGTAAAGGATAGAATAGTTGGTGGATTGCTCAAGTATACCATGCACACACACTCTTGATAGCTTTGTTTTTACAAAAGATTTTCTATTTTAGAAAATACATGTTTTGCTTTTGATATTCAATGTTTACATGTTTTAAGCAAAATCATATTTAAAGCTTAATGTCAAAAACATAGATATTTCATCTTGATTGTGTAGTGGATCATATCCATACACACTATGCCTTAAAATGAATTACAATATCTTGTTTTTGTATTTGGAGAAGTTTTGAAAAAATAAGTTTGGAAAAATATAGTTTTCATTTAAGCCAAATTTTCCATATTACAAAAATAGTTCAAATCATATGTAACATGCCTTGATTTTGTGCAAGCATGTTTGATTATCAAAGTATAACATCAAAACTATTTTTGTAGATTTTCTATAAATTTATGGGATTTTATTTGTGTTAAAATGCCTTAGTTTAAATCCCAGTTTTCTGAGTTTCAGGCTTCAGCGGTCGGCCGTCCCGGTCGACTGGAGCTGAAGTCGGTCGACCGGATCGGTCGACCGACGTGCACAGACGTGCACGCTTGACCTGGCAGATGGCCGATCGCCGACCCAGTCGACCGGAACTAAGAGCAATGCTCTCTGATCTTTTGGGTCGACCGAGCGGTCGACCGGAGGCGCCAACGGTCGGATTCTTGACCGTTGGCGGTCGACCGGGCGGTCGACCGCCAGGCCTGACAGAACCCCAACTGCTAGTTTTTGGCAGCCTATATATTTGGGGTTTGGTCATTATTTTGAGCCAAGATTTTCAAGTGAATTTTTCACCAGTTTTCCTAACTCTTTTAAGAGGTTTTCTCCACTTGTTTTAAAGTAAATATTTCCAATCAAAAGGAGAGTTTATCAAGAGTGTTTAAAAGAGATTCTTTGAGTTTTCCTCCACCATCTCTTTCCTAGTTTTCTCACACAATCACTTGAGCAACCCTTTTGATTGGAAATATTTGCTCCATCAAGTGATTGTGTGAGAAAACTAGGAAAGAGATGGTGGAGGAAAACTCAAAGAATCTCTTTTAAACACTCTTGATAAACTCTCCTTTTGATTGAAAATATTTGCTCTAAAACAAGTGGAGAAAACCTCTTAAAAGAGTTAAGAAAACTGGTGAAAAATCCACTTGAAAATCTTGGCTCAAAACAATGACCAAACCCCTAAATATATAGGCTGCCAAAAACTAGACGTTGGGGTTCTGTCAGGCCTGGCGGTCGACCGCCCGATCGACCGCCAACGGTCAAGAATCCGACCGTTGAAGCCTCCGGTCGACTGCCCGGTCGACCCAAAAGAACAGAGAACACTGCTCTCAGTTCCGGTCGACTGGGTCGGTCGACCGGCCATCTGCCAGGTCAAGCGTGCACATCCGTGCACGTCGGTCGACCGACCGACTTCAGCTCCAGTCGACCGGGACGGCCGACCGCTGAAGCCTGAAACTCAGAAAACTGGGATTTAAACTAAGGCATTTTAACACAAATAAAATCCCATAAATTAACAGAAAATCTACAAAAATAGTTTTGATGTTATACTTTGATAATCAAACATGCTTGCACAAAATCAAGGCATGTTACATATGATTTGAACTATTTTTGTAATATGAAAAAATTGGCTTAAATGAAAACTGTATTTTTCCAAACTTATTTTTCCAAAACTTCTCCAAATACAAAAATAAGTTATTGTAATTCATTTTAAGGCATAGTGTGTATGGATATGATCCACTACACAATCAAGATGAAATATCTATATTTTTGACATTAAGCTCTAAATATGATTTTGCTTAAAACATGTAAACATTGAATATCAAAAGCAAAACATGTATTTTCTAAAATAGAAAATCTTTTGTAAAAACAAAGCTATCAAGAGTGTGTGTGCATGGTATACTTGAGCAATCCACCAACTATTCTATCCTTTACATTTTATCTAAAAATAAAATCTTCTAAAAAACAAACCTAGACACAAGTCTTCATCTTCTTGAAGTCTTCACTTGGAGCCTTCTTGACTTGGTCCAAACACCGTGCTAGCTCCAAAACTTGACTTTAAATCCTTTGTTGAAGCTATGCACCAACTAAGATCTTGATCATAAATCTGTCACTAATTAAACACAAGATCATTAGTAAACATAACTACATGAGTTAATCATCATCAAAACTAGAGTGATGGGCCTTTGGGCCAACAACTTCCTTTGTCGAAACTATATTTTGAATGGACTGGATGACTCTCTTTAAAATGTCTGTAGTCCAATTATAACGACAAAGAAGTTATGGGCCAGTCTTGATAAGAAGTACAAGACTGAGGATGTCGGTACCAAGAAGTTTATCGTAGGACGATTTCTGGAGTACAAGATGGTGGACAACAAGACTGTAATCAGTCAGGTGTAAGAGTTCCAACTTATCTTGCACGAGATAGAGACCGAAGGTATGAATCTACCTGAAACTTTTCAGGTTGATAATATTGTAGAGAAACTCCCACCTGCATGGAGAGATTTCAAGAACTACCTGAAGCACAAACGTAAGGAGCTGAAGTTGGAAGATCTCATTGTGAGGCTTCAAATTAAGGAGGACAACTGAAAGTCCGAGAAAAAGAGTAGTAAGAACTCCTATGAAGCCAAGGCCAATGTGATAGAAGACTTAAAGGGGAAAGCGTCTACTTCCAATGGCTTAAAACGGAAGAAGACTGCCCAAGGATATAAAGGCAAGGTCTAAGAAGGCAAGAACATGCGCTTCAAGGGAACTTGCTACATCTGCAACAAAGAGGGGCATAAGGTGAATGAATGTCGCAGCCATCTCAAAAAGAACAAGAAGAACCACTCACAGGCAAACCTGACCGACCATGCGTCGTCAAGCCTTTCAGCTATGGTGTCAGAAGTGAATCTGACGACCAACAATAAGGATTGGTGGGAAGACACTGGGGCTACTCGGCACATCTGCTCTAAGAAATTATTATTCTCTGAATATCAAAAACTAAAGTAAGATAAGCAACTCTTAATGGGAAATTCAGCCGTCTCGAAGGTTGAGGAAAAAGGAAAGATCATCCTGAAGTGGACATCTGGGAAAGATCTTACTCTGAATGATGTGTTACATGTTCCAGATATCCGCAAGAATCTGATCTCTGGATCAATACTTAGTAAGAAAGGATTTAGAATGGATTTTGAATCAGATAAATTTGTACTTACTAAGGGTGGGATGTATGTGGGAAAGGGTTATCTTGTTAATGGACTTTTTAAAGCCAATGTTGCAGTGGTGGACAAAAAGTCTGTGTATTTATACCCTAAGCTTATAAATAAAGATAAATCTTCAGTTTATTTGCTTGAGTCTCCTATTTTATGGCATGCTAGATTAGGGCATATAAATTATAAGTCGTTAAAAAAACTTGTCTAATCTAGGATATATTTCTAAACTCAATTTGGAAGAAATTCACAAGTGTGAGATTTGTGTTGAGGTCAAGTTCGCGAAAAATTCATTTCACTCAATTGATCGAAATACAGAACCTTTAGGGTTAATTCATAGCGATCTGTGTGACTTGAAGTTTATGCCAACTAGAGACAAGAAAAAATATTTTATTATTTTTATTAATGACTGTACAAGATACTATTATGTGTATCTTTTAAACACTAAGGAAGAGGCAATGAATATGTTTATAACATATAAAGCCGAAGTTGAGAATCAACTCAACAAGAATATCAAGATTCTAAAATCCGATAGAGGCGGAGAATATGAATCAAATGATTTTAGTGAGTTATGTGCTAAATTTGGTATAGTCCATCAAACTACAGCACCATATACTCCTCAGCAAAATGGAATTGCTGAACGGAAGAACAGAACTTTGAAGGAGATAGTCAATTCCATGCTCGTAAGTTCTGGAGCTCCACAGAACTTTTGGGGGGAAGCTCTGTTAACTGCAAATTATATCTTGTTAAGATACTGTTTAACTACGGTTCGACCGTACAGTGATTTGGTAGTGCTATCCAAATACCGTGAAGGAGTGTTATATCTTAGGAGACAAGCGTCCAGTAACTCGTTAGCACCGTAGCGGAGGACGTAATTGTCTTAAGGAGATTCGCTATAAGCATACCTCACTCCAAGTACTGTATAAGTGAATTAATTTTCTTTATACAGGGGTTATACTGATATTCAATATATTGTGACTGACTTATACTACTCTAATTGTTGTTTAACCAAGGAAGGTAATTGAAAGGTGGTTCTGTAATTAAGGAACATTCTATTGAACGGAAAACCTCCCACCTGATATTCACCGACCTGACCAATTAGATCGGTGATATTAATTAGTTGTCAAGTTGATCCTAGAAACTAACAGGTAAAAGTAGTTTTTATTTCTATCAGGTTTATCAATTATTTTGTCCTCAGAACTCTAAAATTCGGTATTTATTTTCTTAATTAACACAAATGAGATGTGGCCTTCAATTCCAATAACAAAGTCAATTGATACTTAACAAATTCAACCTAATTTGATAACTTGAGTACGCATTATATCGGGGATCCAAGATATCTCCCTTACCAACTCATGTCGCAGTCTTGCCTTAGTATTCACATGAAAAACATATAATCTGAGGGCGTAGCATTAGGAAATATGGAGTACCCCTCGTCTTGGTCCATCCAACTGTTTAATTATATTTGAATATTTTGGTTATAATATGTATATTTAGAAATGGTTGATGTTATTGAGTAGAACACATAATTGATTATGTACAAGTTGGTTCATACACACACATATGTGTTCTAACTGTATCTGGATAAGGATTTGGGGTTGTTTATGTTGGAATGTGATACTGAAGGGTGTATCTTCGAGTTTGTGATTATATTTGGTTATTGAGATTGAATGTTGAATTGAATTCATATGATCCAAGTTTAAGAATTTATAAGTAGGCGGTATCAAGCTGAAATTGTATATGTTGTATCAAGGCAGGGAGACTCCTAATTATAGAGGAGATGCTACCGAAATTTTTGATAAGTGTGGAAATGATTATGAAGGTTATGAAATGAATTAACCTAATTCAGAGATTGAAACTGGGAGTGTTAGACTATCGAATTAGCCTTATTGCATGGATAGGAAGGCACTTCTTTGATTAGTGTCTCATAGTAGGGGGCTGCGCACAATCAAAGAGGGGTAACTATTTTCTAGCTTGCTGCTTTCACTATGACTTTCTTAATCTTCCCCATATAGGCAGGGTATAGGAGCCGAGCATGCCCGATCAAAGATTTTACCCACCCAATAGTAACTCGTGCAACACGGTGTTATCGAAATAGCCCTATCGCATGGATAAGAAGGCACTTCTTTGATTAGGTGTCCCGTGGCAAGGATTGTGCACAATTAAAGAGAGGTGGCTACTTTTCAGCTTGTTGTTTTCACTGTGATCTTTCCCACCTAAACGCTCAATAATCACGGAAAAAAATTTAAGTCAAAAATAAGTGTTGTACTACATGAGTTAAACTCATTTAGACACTATTTGACCCATTAACATATTGAAGTGATGAAGCAATTATTTCTTTCATGTTACTCTTCTTTGATAAAATTTGAGTACATGAACTCGATTCTATCTAGAGTCTATGAAACAGAAAATACAAGGACAAAACACAGCCCACGCCTGCAAGACCATTTAACTTTCGAGCTTAATAATTTCGATCAAATGTGAATCTACCTAATATAAACTTATAAGATGTATTTACATAAATTTTCACAATAATGCAACTAAAATAATTAAGAATGTGAAAAATGGGACAGGATTCACAAATTAACTAACAAAAGAAATTCCAATTTTGCACCTAAAATTGTAAAAAGTTTAATTGAGTATGCAAAAAATAAGTTTCTTTTTTTCCTTTTGCGTGAAAGCATGAAATATAGAAAATAAGAAGGAAAGAGTGATGGACGTGCAAATGTCACTGAAGATGCAAAAATATGTAGTCTACATTCTAATAAGTTTAATTATATTACTATTACTATTATTATTACAATTATCATTCTCATCTTCAGTGTCATTATTATTCTATTAGAAATTTCAACAATCGCAGGAGAGCAGATGTAGACGACGGCCCAACAGGAATATGCATAAAATGAGCAGCTCGATTTGTTTATTATGTATGCCTCCAATATTGAGCTAATTCACCAACCGAAGAGAATCAACGATGAACTAGATAATCTCTGTGGCCATGAAGAAGTGAGATTCAAAATTTATCTGATTTCTCATAAACAAAATATGTCAAAACGCAGAGACAACTATGAAGAGTCACAACGCCGAAACTTGCTGGGTAAAATTGCTAGCAGAGACATTTCAATAAAAACATTAAATATTTTGAGAAAAATTGAATTTTTTTTTTAAAACTCATCCAAAATAAGACCAAACTGCCTGTGCATATGAAAACTCCAAAGTTACTCAGAGGCGAGGAGAGTCAAAATTTGTATTTAGTTCTCTCTCTCTCAAAATTCAATTTCGTCACTGGCTATGTCAAAAGTATTGAGTGACGAAATCTCAATTTTCAAGAGTTACGCAACTTAAATTTACAAGGTGTTTTCCAAGCATTATGAAAGTGGGCCCCAATTATGAATCTAGACTAGATTCCAGTCGCAACGTCAAACTGATGCCATTTCAAATGTCACTTTGAAATTAAGCTAATTAGGTCTACAAAACTAACCTGCTTCCCAAGTAATCAATCAATTTTGTTGTAATATTACATTATATTTCATATTAAATTAATATTGTAATATTAATTTTATTGTAATAAACATAACTGATTATAACTATTCTCTCAAGATAACTGATTATAACTGCATCATTAATCGCCATAAATGCAGGTTAGACTTGCATTTTATGGATTTATTATCTGATTAGTTTACAAGTAATTATGTATAGTAATTATGTATTTAAACCATATGAGAGGTCTCAAGTTCAGTTCAGGATCGGATTCAGTTTATTTTTTATTTTTAAAGCTTTCTTCTACAAGATCCAGAGTACCCGATCAATGGTTCTTAATCGGGTGCCGTACTCGGGACCCACATCCTAATCACTCAGAAAGCAAAATAATGAAAAGAGATTTCATAATCATCTAATTAAGTGGAAGATGATACAAGATAGTAAGTATAATAATAGTAATAATATGAAGAATATATATATATATATATATATATATATATATATATATATATATATATATATATATATATATATATGGACGTTGCTGAATATATGCCACATATCGGCCGCAGAGTGTAGGCGCCAAAAAAATCAAAAAAGATCCCGCCTAAACAATCGTGAAACAAATTGACAAAAATACCCCTTTTTTAATTCTAAACTGGAATAAAGTCATCAACAACCAAAATTTCAGTTGAATATATCTACAGTTATAAAATTCGTAATTTTACTACATCGAAAAATATAATTAAAAAAATTTGGATCAACATAATGTAAAATAAGCAGAAGCATTGAAAATTTAAAAAACATGTCATGGTCGCAGACTTAATACAATATAACTTTCAATTTTATATGATAACTGCGACACAGTCGCAGTCACTAGTCGCAGTAATAGTATAACAAAACTTTTTTATATAACGTCTGCGACCCTGATACGTCTGCGACCCTAGTCGCATTCTATCGTACAGCAATGCGACCTCCTTCAGTACTGCGACCAAAGTCACAATCTTCTTTCGCATGCCTTATGTAAAAGATTTTTTATATTTTTAAAAAGTAGATTAGCAATGCGACCCTAAGATCAGTTCGCGTACATCACATCTTATAAAAAATACTATATTAATTACACTGAATTAAATGAAAGTAATTAATATTCTTTCTATCGTGATACAACAGCAGTCTAGAAAAAAGAGATGCACTAATGTTAATATCGATAAAGGAAAAGATGTGCACCATACGTAATCTAAAGATATAGGCAAACAATTCTATAAAAAGTTAATTTGTACTTCAAGTATTAACCTCTGGCAAAAAGAAACTCTTCGGATTCTCCCGCAATAAATCTTCAATTAAATATTTAATTTTTTTTACCACTTCCTACCATACTCAACCCTCACCTGTAACAATTATTATTATTATTCATATTTTTCCACAATATTGACCTTTATATAATGCTTGTAACTAATATATTATCTCATACCTAAAAACTATATTTTTGCTCTTCCTTTTCAATTTGATTTCAGAAACTTCCAAAAAATAATTCATTCTTGAATCATGTCTTCCCCATCTTCTTCCTCTGAACACTTAGATTTCAACTTCAATCGTTCCCCCACCGGTTCTTTTTCTTCAGGATATTCTAGTGAATCTGATACCAGTCTGGACTTCACTCCTTTTGACTATCTCACTACATCAAATAATGTATTAACTGATCCTCCTATTCATGAGGATAATGAAGTTTTCATGTGGGTTAGTGAGGAAGACATTATTCCTCTGCCACTTGACGGAGACATGCTTGATGAAAGCATGTCCTCTGATGTTGTAGGCTCGCTTTCTCGCAATGGGTCAGACGAAGAGCTTGATAGAGACGATCCATTCTGGGAGTTTATCGGTGAAACAAAAAAACCTCAAAAACAGGAAGATGATGAGGAAATAAGTGATGAACAGGAAGAGCAGAAGAATGAAGACGACGAATCTGCTTATGATGGTGATAATGACAAGGATTAGGATTTACTGATCTTCTGATATTCAACCTTATTTTGTCTTCTTTTAAAAGCTTTTAATTCTCTTTTTTTTGTAAGGTCTCTTTCTCACTATATTAACTTATAAGCTCTTTTAATTACATATCAAACTACGATTGCTGTTCTTAAATACTGCGACCATAGTCGCAGTGCTACTACGCATGCAATAAGTAAAAATAATTCATACTTTATAAGCAAAACATATAAAAAACATACGTAAACTGCGACTATAGAATCAGTACTTATTCACCGTTATTACATTTAACTTAGTAAAAAAAAATCATCAAGAAAAATACAGTCGAGGGTACTTCGACCATAGTCGCAGTCCATGATCGCATACATATGTAAAAACCAATTTAATAGTTCATAGGAGGATCAGACAACAGTCAGAAATGAAGAATAAAAAATATAAAATAATGCGTAAACTGCGATTATACTATCGCTCTCGTTAAGTACTGCGACCATAGTCGCGGTAGTGCGACTATAGTCGCAGTCCATGATCGCATACTATATGTAAAAACCAATTTAATAGTTCATAGGAGGATCAGACAACAGTCAGAAATGAAGAACAAAAAATATAAAATAATACGTAAACTGCGATTATACTATCGCTCTCGTTAAGTACTGCGACCATAGTCGCGGTAGTGCGACCATAGTCGCAGTCCATGACCGCATACTATATGTAAAAACTAATTTAATAGTTCATAGGAGGATAAGACAACAGTCAGAAATGAAGAACAAAAAATATAGAATAATACGTAAACTGCGATTATACTATCGACTTACACATTACATGCGAAAAAAAGTAAAATATAAAAATCATATTATACATTACATGCGAAAAAAAGTAAACTGCGACTATATTAAAAATCATTAAATATCAAATCAGATAAAAAAAATTAAAGAAGCATTCAAATTAGTTTCGTGATTTAATAAAAAAATGTTGGCAATTTGGCAATAGTTATAAAAGATAATTGTCACAAAAATTGAATAACGTCATAAAATATAAAAATATAATAAACTATACATATCCACTGTCTTTTACCGACAGAGTAGCTTTTCATAAGGGGTATCTAGTAATTGAACTTCTTCCTATAAGCGGGCCGCAAGTTAGTGGGGTGACAAATCTTGAGCCACGTCACCGCAGGCTGACAGAGTTCTCTCAGCTGCAGGCTGATATACATTTTTCTCATATATATATACATATATATACATACATACATATACATATATATATATATATATATATATATATTAATTTACATTTAGAGAGAGGATAGGCTCGTGTGATTCCGGAAGGATTCGAGACCGACTCAAATACAACCCTATGACATCCAAATGCAAGCTCCACTCTGTTGAAATTGATCTACATTATTTCAAGTAACGAAAAATAAAAATAATGGATCTTACATTCGGATGTTGTAGAGATATATTTGAGTGAGAAAATTTCGACCTCGATTCCTTCCGAAATGGCACAAGTCTATCTCTAATTAAGATCTTTTTGCAACCATAATAAATTTGTCAACATGTAACATCAAATCTATCCTTGTTATTAAGATTAAATTATATAAATTTCTGAAGAAGATTAAATTATTTCTATCCTTATTATTACAAATGCATACAAAAATATTAATCCCATGACATCATGCATCATGCAATTTTTATTCAAACAAACCTTCTAAATTACTCTTGATAGTAGTTGGAATATCCTTGTCAAATGCCCAAAATTGAATCATCAGAGGACAAAATAGAAGGAAATAGCCCACTATACACTTTGGTTGTTGCACATGCAGCACACTGCCAGTTCACTAGCTGGCACATGAATTTTGCTAGCTAATGAATTTTAAACAAAAATTTAAAAAGTCGTCCATTTGATATTTTTTATAGACACTTATAAATTAATTATGGGCAAAAACACACTGTTTCTATTTATTTATTTATTTTCTTTTTTAGATACAGTATTGGACTGTAGAATAAGATCAAAGGAATCAAGAATGCATGACACGTGAATCATGATCATCACACATGTGATGATGGGCATCACAATGATATACAATTGAGATTGATTAATTAGCTTTGATTTGTTCCAATCAAGCTTAGGTGGATTAAAATAGTGATTGTAGAAGAAAAATAATAATTATTATATTAAACAATTATATTAATTAATTTTGTAGGAATTTGATTGCACTGTAACATGTTGACTAGTGCTGATATGAGCATAGATAAATTGATGAGTAGATTGTAGAAATTAATAAATTATGTAGTGAATTTAAATTGCTTGTGAATGTTTCAAGTCACGTGGTCTTTGAAACAGTGAGCATGAAAATTATAGGTCAAGTTTGAATGGTAGATTTGCACAATATTTGATTTGAGCCACAGTTGGATTTAATTTGTAAGTTCAATTCCTATTGTTTTGGATTTATTTTGAGTCCAATTTATGTAATTTTATTTTTTTTCTAGTCAATACTTTGACCTTTCTAGCAAACTTGCAAGGCTTTGTAAACTATAGTCGCCAATCAAATCAATATAGGTATAGAGATTTAAAAAAAAAAAATCTTTTGAAAAAGTGTGACAATTGTTCCATTTTTTTCTAAAATCTACAGTTTTAGACTCATTTCAACTTTTACTTAGTCACTACACACGCATAGTTATTAATTACTAAAACAAACAGATAATTAAGAAATTAAAATTTTCATAACCGCTTACTTCTTAATTAATCTTTCTGCGTATTTGATTTACTGCAAATGAGGGGAAAATATTAGTGAGAAATGAGGTGGAAAAAGTGATGAAAAGGTAGGAAACTGGGGACTGTGCAAATAAGTTTTTTTGGTGTTTGTTTATAATGTGAAAATATAAGTGAAAAAGAATATTGTATTTTTCGGTGTTTGATTAGTAACGTGAAAGTGAAAGTGAAAAAAATTTACCACAAAGTTGACCGTAAAATGATATTACTATAAATATTAACTATGAAGCTTTTTTTTAACTGTAATTAGATTGCAAGTGGAATTTATTTGACCACAAGATTAACTATTTTGAGTTACAGCTTATTACAAGTGAGATTTACGCGACCACAAAATTGACTATAGCACCCGACAAGCAGGAAAATAACAGTGTAAAAGAAAAATGAAAAAAAAAGTAAAAAAAAAAAAAGAAATTTTTTTTTTTCTTTTTAGTTCCAAAAAAATATTGAAAATGAAAATTGAATTTTTCTAGTTGCGCTTTTCCCCACTTCCGCCCCCAATTCGATCTGTCAAAGGCCTCTATGTGCCTAGCATGTGACAACCAAAGTTAGGTGTGATAGGAACCAATGATCAACACGCACCTTCCCAAGTTATGAATTATCATATCAATCCCTAACAAAGAAAAAGGAAAAGATCGGGGAAGAACTTATCACCCAATTGCTCTTATTATCATCACTCAACATCACACTGAACCAAATAGTCAGTCGGCCCACAAGAGACCAAGAAAAACACACGCAACTCACATGCCCCCTCCCTCACACGTGGACAGCTATAACCGGTCCGACCGTTTACGCTTTACACGTGGCTGAATCAGGACGACCCGTGCCCATCCTCGTCCTTCCCTCGTCCGGACTGGCCCAAAAACGTTAGCCAAAGGCCATTACTTTTTCCTCCTCAGGTTCCAGGCTCCCCGCAAACGTCGTCCCTGTCCCCATCTCACAGCGGGGCCCACCCTAATCAACGTCCGCTTTTGACGCACCGTTCTCATCCAACGGCTGACATTGAAGCAAAGGGTCCAACATAAAAAAGGATTACCGCACTTAAACAAGAGATTTATGTATTATCCATAAATATATATGTAATAAAAGATAGCACAGGGAATTTAGATAACAAGAAGGGTACTTATGACAATCAACAAGTAAGAAAAATACTCTTAGCACCAGTGTGGTTATTTGCGCCTACAAAAGTGATGAAGACACTCCTCGAATTAACACACTCACAAAATTGCTAAACACCCTCCCGATGACGATACCCTTACACCTTCAACTTAATTGTGTTTCTCAAAGAGCCCCCCAACCCCCTCCCCCTCCCCCTCTCCTTCTCCTACCACCTTCTCCTCCTCCTCCGCCGTTCTTGTCATCCCCTGCTACCTCGCCCTCCGGCTTACCCCTTCTCGTCATCCCCTACCACCTCATCCTCGTCCCCCACCGCCTCCTCCCTGTCTTCCCCCTTCCCCATCGCCCCTCTCCTCCTCCACGTCCTCATTGTCCCCTTCTCCCCGTCCCTCCTACTCGTCCAGACGAGGAGGAGGAGGAGACGAGGACAGAGGAGTGGAAGCCAAGCACGAGCTTGTAAGTAATAAATTATGATCACTACTGACTCAGATAAGCTTCCACATAATTTTCTTTCAGAGCGCCAAAGATACTACTTTCCAAAGAGAAAGGATGTTGATAATAGGAACAGGTTGCAAAAAAATTGTATATAAGAAGGGCTGGAATTTGATAAGGATGCATTGTACTTTCTTGCCGCAAAATGTAATGATTCTATTCGAGATACATAAACAACTCTTGATCCATTGGATCTGTGCTTGGAGAAAGAATTACACTATCTTCGATGCAAAAACAATTCTTCGAGAGGAGGCAGCGGCGTAGGAGGAGGGCGAAGCCGGGGCGGCGGGGGATGACGAGGAGAAGGACGACGCGTCGGTGACGATGGCGGCAGTGGGCTTTTCTACTACCCAAAATTGTTAAACACACCCAGGTTTATTTTGATCTTTTTATTTAAAGTTAAAATTGTCTAACAAAACATGCGGGAGCGGATATTGCCACCCCAACAAATGAGAAAGTCACCCCGAAAATAGTTACAAGTGTGCCATATTTTTCTGACAATTTTACTATTGGTGAAAAGTTCAAAATACCTCATTTTCCTTCATCCTTCCTTCTTTTTCTCCGATGACTCTCCTTTTTTCTCCAGACGAACTCCCCCTCCCCTGGTGCTCCATCCTCCTCCTCTTGCTGACCTCCTCCCCTGCCCGGCGTTCTCCCCTCCTCCTCGCCCTCCCCCTCCCCGTCTCCCCTCTCAGCCTCCCACGCCTTCTTCTCCCCTCCCCTCCCCCTCCCATCTCACCCTGCCCCATCTGTTTGACCGGATTCCTGCCGAACATATGGGGAATAGTGGGGGGGCGTGTGACGCCCCGATCTGGTGGGTACGGAAGCGTCACTACGATGTATATACGCAGGTCAAAAATACCCTCACGTATATACGCTAAGCATCAGTACAGGTAAGAATCAGAGTGCGGAAAAGCAGTTGTAATATACATTCCAACAGAAATAACACAAGTACATGGTTATAACAGAGAGTGGTACAATATTATAGGAATATTACTGAAAGTACACCTAGAGGGAGGTGAATAGGTATACCGCTAATCTAATGAACTTAATACGAAAATTTAAAACTAATTGCAACAACACTTGGTGCAACCAACGAGTGTAGCCGAATTCCCTGTAAAGGGCTCTGGACTAACTCCTCTTGATTCCTCCGAATAAGAGTTGAGGTGCTATATGAAGCTCTCGTGGTTAAGCACAAGTGTAGCACACACAAACAATCCAAGCATATAATATATGATGAGCAATAAGATTAGATGCAAGGCACAACACAAGCATATAAGATATGACAATATGAATGATGCTATGCACAACACAAATAAAAAGAGAGAGAATTAAGAGCCAATTGATCAAACACAAACAAAAGATGTGTTTCGAGGTTTGAGCACCGAGCTCTACATCCCCGCCTTCACCGAGAAGGATTTCCAATCTACTAGGAGTACCGAACTCCTCTCTCTACCAATACAACCGCCACCGAGGCAATACAAATGGTCTACCGAAGACCGGAGTACCAAACTCTACCAATACAACCAAATCCACCTCTATCGAAGAGGGATACAAGCAAAATCCACCTCTACCGAAGAGGGATACAAACACCAACCCAACTCCACCTCACCAAGAGGGAGTAAATCACAACCTCAACCTCTACCAAAGAGGGAGCAACCAACAAGTAAAGGGTTTACAACAAGGTGGTTATAAAGACCACAAACAATATCTTTTCCCACAAATAAATGATCCTAATAGAATAGGATAGGAGATATAGCTCAAGTGTGGAAAAACCAAGAGTTTGAAAATCAAAAACTCAAAGAAAAACTCTAGGGAAAACTCTAGATAAAATAGATAATTAAGATCAAAACAATTCCCTAAGAATTTCCTTTTCAAAATGATTTTCTAACTCTTTTTGAAACAAAGCAAAGATCAAATCTTTTTAGCTCTAAAAACTCTTTTGAATCTTGAAACAAAACACTAGAAGGTAGAAAAATTTTGGCTCATAAAAACTTGAGGAAAAACTCAAAGCAATGGGGTATATATAACCCAATCCAAAAACTAGCCGTTAGAGCAGATTTTCTGCTCTTGGCGGCTGGCGGTCGACCGCCCGGTCGACCGCTAACGGTCATATTTTTGACCGTTGGAAGCCTGCGGTCGACCGGCCGGTCGACTGTAGAAAAACAGAGAGCAAAGCTCTCTTGCCGGTCGACCGGCCCAAGAACCTGGCCAACGTGCACAAGTCTGTGCACGTCGGTCGACCGCCCGGTCGACCGACTCTGGGTCCGGTCGACCGCCCGGTCGACCGCCAGAGCCTGGCAGGCTGGGTTCTGGGACAGAAAAACTTGTTATTTTTAATTCTAAAAATTCTCATAAAACTTCTAAAAATCCACAAAAATAATTTTATCATAATACATTGATAAACAAACTTGTGTGAAAAATTTCAATACAAATTTCAAATATTTTGAACCATTTTTGTGTTATGAAAAAATTACCAAAAACCAAAACCTGTATTTTTCCAAACTTAGATATTTCAATAGGAAATCTGATTTTTTTCAAAACTCATTCAAATAAAAAAACATGATACTTGAACACTTTAAAGCATGTTGCATATGGATATAGGTCCAATATACATGAAACATATACATATCATTGTTTTTGACTTTAATCCCAAAATATGTTTTGTTAAAAATACCAAAACACAAAACCTCATGAATAGGCATATCAAAATAAGTTTGTCTAGGAAGTTAAGCATGCATGTATATAGAACACATCTAATATACATTTAAACATTGAAAACTTGTTTTGATCTTAACTATTCATGAAAACCAATATCGGTTAAACCAAAAATCGAAAACCAAATCCAAAATATGAAACGTGTGTGTATTGTGAACTTGAGCATATCAACTATCTAGTCTTTACAAATGGATCTAAAACTCAAATTAGACTAGAATACCTAAGTCTTCTTGACGATCTCCGTCTTCAAGTCGACTCGATCCAAAACTCCGTGATCCATCGAGCTTGACTCCAACGAGTGCTATATATGATCTTGATGCTCGGGCTCTGGAATCACCATGTGAAAGGCTTCAAAATGCCTTTGTTGAAACTAATCACCAACTAATATCTTGGTTAATGATCTGAAACTAAACATCACAAAAACATAACAACATGAGTTAATCATCATCAAAACTAGAGTGGAAGGCCTCTGGGCCAACAATCTCCCCCTTTTTGATGATGACAAAACTCATGGAGTTATATATGCATGGATTAAAGTAAAGCTTCAAATAAGCTCCCCCTTAACTCATGCATCACAATAAATAAATAAATATGCAATGAAAGCTCATGTAGATAAACATGCATAAAAAAGCAACATGCATAAACAAGCATGAAACACATCAAATTCTTTTTATTGCTATGCATGAAACCAAAACATGCTCTTGATGCCAAATATGAAATGCATCAACATGCATAAATAAAACAAGCTTTTGATACCAATTAAAACAAGACATACCAATAAAACAAAACATGTTCTCTTGATATCAATAGCAACAAAACATCAAAATATAAATATGCATATAAACATCAAATACTTCTCCTCCTTTGAATAAAGGAAGGAAAACATAAAACATGCATATATACCAAATACTTCTCCTAATACTTCTCCCCCATTTTGTCAATCATCAACAAAGGGGTAAAACATAATACAAAACCAACAAATTCTTCTCCCCCTTTTTGTACGAAACAAAGAATCAATAAAGTGGTGTCATCAAACAAAACAATAATAAGAATATATGCGATATACATTCATGAAGAGGAAGACGCTAAGTTAACTTCCCTACATATATGCATTACATGAAGAAAGGATGACAAGCCCTAATTCACATAACACATAATATGCAATGCATAAGAGGAGATGTGAAGATTCCCCTACACACGTGCATCGCATAAAGAAGAGTTGTCAAGCTCCTCAATATAAGATACACTCAATATGAATCTATATGTAGAAGAGATGTTAAGCTCCCCTTGCATATATGCAATACATATCAAAACATTTTGAGTAAAATTTTTTTTTTTAATACTTAAAAAATTTGAATCTTCTTAATAAAACAAATTTTGAGATATCTAAAATTTTCATGGATACCAATTGAAAGAAATAGATCAATAGATACCAATAAAAGTAAACAAAATCTTGATACCAATAGTGAGTAAACAAGGATTAAAAGAAAATCTTGATACCAAGTTTACCAATTGAAAGTATTTTTCCTTTTAAACATATATAAGTATACAAAAAAAAATGTCAATATTGATACCAATTGAAATGATCCAATGATACCAATTGAAACAATAATAAGATCAAGTGTATACCTCATATTACCTACCACCCATTTCATGCTCAAGTTTAAAATGATTTTCACTATAAAGCATACATGGCATGGTCGCCCAACCAACCGCCCTTTAATAGGTAGAGTTTTCAAAAATAGATTTGAAAATAGAGTACGTTTGAAAAACACTACCAAAGTGAAGAATACGAACTAGTTATATGAAAAACTTTATAAACTAGTACGGAATCCTTCAAGTAAGGAATAAAACAAAAATATTTTTCATGAAACATGAAATTCACATGATAGCCAACACTCAAAGTCAATGAAGCATGAAAATGACTCATAAAAACAAAACATGAGCAAACAAGAAAGGTGAGTGTACAAGTAAAATGTGAAGATCATAATCATGAAAGATAGACAATAAGCTTGATTGAAATTCCTTCAAACATGAAAAACATGCAAAACTAAATTTTCATTTAAAACAATTTATACTTCAAAGGCATATGTATGTCTTATACAAACTAAAGTATACATACATATCCAAACACAACGAGTCCACAAAAGTATATGCATGAAGGCACGTGGCTCAAAAGATGTATATGTATAATCAATAGTTTAGACAAGATAGACATATACATGAAGCTAAACATCTAATCATAAAACATGTCCAAAATAGGGAATACAAGTTTAAAATGCATGAATCATCAAAACTAGACTATACTGTTGGCCCAAGAGGTTACACTCTCCAATTGTTTTGTGTTTTGATGATGACAAACCAAATTAGTGCTATTTGGTACTAACAAGTTTGTTAAGATGAGTTTCAGGTTTTGTACCATGTTTAGAGACCATTCGCTTAGCTATTGCAAGAACTTCTAAGTTCCACAAAGTAAGGAAGGCAAATTGCACATCAAGGAAGGATCATAGAAGAGAAGGCACTAGCAAGGCATTGGATGGCTCAAAGACTTGAAGATAGCTCAAGAAGTCTTCATGTAATTTGTTTTTCAGTTTATAGTATGTTAAAGAATAGTGGATAGGTTTGAAGCTCTATCACACACGTTTTTGCGCACATGCTCATTCCAAAATAATTTCTTATAAATTATACAAAAATATTTTGCATACAAGTTTTTGCCTACAAATACATCTTTATGTTTAATTCTATTCCCTGTTCAAAAGTATTTTTGTTAAAATCAAAATCATCTTTATTTTCTTTTTCAAAAATGATTTTTGACCTGATCCGGTCGACCGGGACAGTCGACCGAGTCTGTGTCAGTCTGGTCCGGTCGACCGGACCAGTCGACCGAAGTTCTGGCAGATGCACGTATCCGTGTGCATATCTGTCGGTCGACCGACACGGTCGACCGGACTATATTGTTTTTTCTCGCAGGTTTTATCAGTCGACCGAGTCGGTCGACCGCTAGCCTATAACGGTCGAATTTTTGATCTACCGGTCGACCGGCCCAGTCGACCGATGTGTCCGTTGAACAGTAACGGGCAGATTTTTTGTGAGCTGTTTATTTTTGTCTTTTGTGTTTAAAAAAATTCGTTTAAGGATATATTTTGATCTAATTACCTCCTAAACATCAGTAATTATGTTTTATCCCTAAACCCTAGCCCTCTCCTATAAATAGGGGTGTTTGGGGAGAGATTTGTTACAACAATTATTTGCTAGAAAATTTAAAAGTTTAAGGCTTTCAAAAGAGACTTGTTTCTTGGTTTTTATGCTGAATTTCTCACTGATTTTCTGAAGGGTTTTCAAATACTCTCTGATTTAATTTTCTTTCTTCACTTACAACAAGAGCTTCATTCCTACTCAATATTCTCTAAGGACCTTTGTAAGGGAAGAGATATTTGAAAGAGAGAGTTTGTGGTCTTTTGACTACCAAGGAAATTACTTGTTCTTGAGATTGTAGGAGTTGGGTACTCCATTGTATTTGAGATCTTTGTGATAGTGGAAGTGGTCGGAATCCTTCTGGGGAAGGCGGGGAGTAGAGCTGGGTGCTCGAACCTCGATAACATATCCTTGTGTTTGCGATTGGTTTACTTTTCTTGTTCTTACACTCCTTACTATACTTTGCTTGCACTTATTAATTGCTCATCATATTCATTGTCATACTTAATAGCTTGCATTCATCTTGTGATTCTTGATTGGTGATTGTTGTAGCTTTAAATTTTTAAATTGCCCTTTGATTAGCATTATCACCTATTCACCCCCCCTCTAGGTGATTTTCAATTGGTATCAGAGCTTGGACTCTAGGTTTGGCTTAACATCCAGAGAGAGATCCTTAATATTTGTTAATCAACATTCATTCATTCATTCATTCATCACTAGTAAACATGGCTGATAATATCAAAACCCCTCCTAAATTTGATGGACTTAATTTCCCAAT
The DNA here is from genome assembly GCA_038442645.1 of Agave tequilana. Lineage (NCBI taxonomy): Eukaryota > Viridiplantae > Streptophyta > Magnoliopsida > Asparagales > Asparagaceae > Agave > Agave tequilana. The sequence goes on from JAVJIF010030383.1 coordinate 115,440, forward strand.
TTGGAAGGTTAGGATCACTATATTTTTGCAATCTTTGGGTAGCTTAGTGGCCAAGTCCTTGACTAAACCCTATGTAGCACCCGATAGTGATGAGAGCACTTGGACCGACTTCAACTTTAGAGAATATGAGGCTAACTCCAAAGCCAAAACTCCCTATTAACCGCCTTGAATGAGGATGACCTTACACGGGTAATTCATTGCCAATCCGCCTATGAGATTTGGCAACATTTATTGGTCACACACGAAGGGACTTCATAAGTCAAGAGAGCTAAAATAGATCTCTTGAGGTCCCAATATGAGTCATTCAAAATGCTTGATGAAGAATCTATTGATAATATGATTACTCGTTTCACTAAAATCACTAATGGTCTTTCTTCATTAGGTGATGACATCTCCAACGATCAAAAGGTGCGGAAAGTGATTCGGGCGCTTCCTTCTTCATGGGAGATCAAGGCCACCACATTAAAGGAGTTGAACGACAAGGACGAGATGGACATCATTAGTCTCATTGGGAACCTAAAGACCCATGAGATGGAGAAGAAGGCAAGAGAAGAAGCCACTACTTCAAAGAAGAAATCCATAGCCTTCAAGACTTCATCCACCAATGATGACGATGATGAAGACGAAGAAGAAGATGAGGAGCTAACTCTACTTGTGCGGAATGTCAAGAGGTTGTACCGAAAGAACAAGTTCAACTTCCGGAGAAAATTCGAAGGCAAAGAGGAGCGGAGGATCATTTGCTATAATTGCCGCAAACCCGGACATATCATGGCGGATTGTCCGGAGTTCAAGAAGAAGATGACTTCCTCCTTCAAGCCAAAGAAACCGGAGGAGAAGAAAGCCTACAAAGCAACATGGGATTCGGAAAGCGAGTCCGAAGAGGAGGTGGATCAAGCTAATATGTGTTTCATGGCAAACACACCTAAGGTAACCCCTCAATCCCTTGATGATGAAGATGATGAACTAAGTAAGGAAGTTCTAGTTCATGCCTTTGTAGAACTTTCTGAAACTTATGATAATAAGAAACTTGAATGCTTAAAATTACAAAAAGAAGTTGCTTTTCTTAAGAATCAACTCACCATTGTTTCTAAAGAAAAAGATGATATTTCTTCAAATTTCATTTCCATGCAAAAAGAATTTTGTGCCTACAAGAGTTCTTGTAAGGCTAAATCCCCTATTATTGATGAAAAAGAAATTTCTTCTTTTAAATCCAAAATGAATGACTTTGAAAAAGTTTTAAAAGATTGTGCCTTTAATACTAAGAAACTTGAAGAAAAATTTTCTAAAAAGCACACATCTCATGCTAAGATTCCTCATGCTCACACTACACCTAACACGTCTCATGTTCATGCTCACAATGCCCATGCTCACAAATCACACACTCATTATGCTTTTAAATATGGTAGAGTGTATAGATGCACATATTGTGGCAAAAATGGACATTTAGCTAAGTTTTGCTATGATCAACTAAATAGAACAAATAATCTTGTTTGGGTTCATGACACTAACCCTAGAGGACCCAAGAAAATGTGGGTACCAAAATCAAGTCTTAAATTGTTTGATGTAGGTACACACCAAAGCTCCAAGACGTAGGGAGCGGTGGTACCTTGATAGTGGTTGTTCAAGACACATGACATGGGACATCAACAACTTCACAACCCTATCAAGGTACATGGAAGGTGGCACCGTCACCTTCGGGGATGACTCCAAAGGAACTATCATCGGTATAGGTAACATTCAAATTGGTGCATCTCCTATTATTGAGAATGTTGTTTTAGTAGATGGTTTAAAACATAATTTGCTTAGCATTAGTCAACTTTGTGATCGTGGACTTAAAGTTGTTTTTGATGATACTTCTTGCAAGATTTTTGATGTTAAATCCGATATTTGTATTCTCACCGGTTTTCGTGATAACAATGTTTATATTATTGACATGCTTAATTTAGATTGTTCTACTAAATGCTTGAATGCTTTTGATGAAAATTCTTGGCTTTGGCATAGAAGATTAGGACATGCATCTTTTGACCATATTTCTAGGATTAATTCAAAGGAATTGGTGAAGGGTATACCTTACTTGAATTTTGAGAAAGACCGCATTTGTGGTGCGTGCCAACTTGGGAAACAAACCAAGTCTTCCTTTAAACCAATCAAGGATATCATGTCAACTAGGCCTTTAGAATTAATTCATATGGATCTTTTTGGACCAACTAAAACTAAAAGTTTAAATGGAAGTAGATTTGCATTTGTTTTGGTTGATGATTTCTCCCGTTTTACTTGGGTTTTCTTTTTGCAAAATAAAGATCAAACTTTTTCTCATTTTAAGATTTTTCAAAAAAGAGTTGAAAAAGAAAAGGGTTTTCCGATTTTGAGAATAAGAAGTGATAGAGGTGGTGAGTTTATTAACCAACTCTTCATGACTTATTGTGATGAAAAGGGAATTAAGCATGAAACGTCTTGTCCTAGAACTCCACAACAAAATGGAGTTGTAGAAAGGAAAAATAGAACACTTCAAGAGATGGCTAGGACAATGATAAGTGAATATGACCTCCCTCAATATTTATGGGCCGAGGCCGTAAACACCGCATGCTATATATCAAATCGTATTTATTTGTGCAAAAATTCTTCAAAAACATCATTTGAAATGTATCATTCTAGAAAACCAAATGTTGCATATTTTACAGTTTTTGGATGCAAGTGTTTTGTTTTGAATACTAAGGATAATTTGGGTAAATTTGATGCTAAGGCTTATGAGGCTATCTTTGTTGGATATTCCTCTACTAGCAAAGCATATAGAGTTTTCAATAGATCTACTCTTACCATAGAAGAAACCATGCATGTTAAATTTGAAGAATCTAATGTTGTTGTTGAGAATGTTGTAGAGATTGAACCATTAGGTGAAGACATGGAGAGACTATCCTTGAAGGACTCACCCGCTCAAGAAGAAAAGCTAGACCCTATTGGTGAAGTTCAAGAGGATAAGGAGGAAAGCACTCAACCGCTTCCTAAAGCTTGGAGATACGCTACAAATCATCCTAAGGAGCTCATCTTGGGTGATGCATCTAAAGGAGTCACAACGCGCTCCAAACTCCATGACCTATGTGGTAACTTTGCTTTCATTTCTCATTTTGAACCCAAGGGCATTCTCGAAGCCGAGACGGACCCATATTGTTGCTTGCCATGCAAGAGGAACTCAATCAATTTGAGCGCAACCAAGTTTGGCACCTTGTTCCTAAGCCCCACGTTAGACCAATAATTGGTACTAAGTGGATCTTTAGAAACAAGATGGATGAGTCCGAAAATATCATTAGGAATAAAGCTAGGTTAGTGGCCCAAGGTTACACTCAAGTTGAGGGAATTGACTTTGAGGAGACCTTTGCACCCGTAGCACGGCTTGAAGCCATACGGATGACACTAGCTTTTGCATGTTTTAAAAATTTTAAACTTTTTCAAATGGATGTGAAAAGTGCATTTTTGAATGGTTTTATTAATGAAGAAGTTTATGTTTCTCAACCTCCCGGTTTTGTTGATCATGTTCATCCCGATTTTGTTTTTAAACTTGATAAAGCTTTGTATGGATTGAAACAAGCTCCAAGAGCTTGGTATGAAAGGCTTTCTAGTTTTCTCATTTCAAATGATTTTATTAAAGGCAAAGTAGACACAACTCTTTTTACTAAGCATGTTGATAATGATATTTTAATTGTGCAAATTTATGTTGATGATATAATTTTTGGATCTACTAATGAGCTTTTATGCAAGGATTTTGAGAAGGTCATGCAACTTGAATTTGAAATGTCTTCAATGGGTGAGCTCAATTTCTTCCTTGGACTCCAAATCAAGCAATTGCAAGACAGAACCTTCATTAACCAAGCCAAGTACGCAAAGGAGCTAGTAAAGAAGTTTGGTCTTGAAGGATCAAAGGCTTGCAACACTCCAATGGCAACTACAACCAAGCTTGATAAGGACGAACAAGGTAAAAATGTTGATATTAAATTATATAGAAGCATGATAGGAAGTCTTTTATATTTAACGGCAAATAGGCCGGATATCATGTTTAGTGTGTGTCTTTGTGCTAGATTTCAATCATGTCCTAAAGAGTCTCATCTTATTGCGGTAAAACGCATTATTCGTTATATTAAGGGCACTATTGGAATGGTCTTTGGTATCCGAAAACTAGAGATTTTTCAATGACTAGCTATTCGGATGCCGACTATGCGGGTTGTAGAGTAGATAGAAAGAGTACTAGTGGGACATGTCAATTTCTTAGTAATTGTCTTGTTTCATGGTCCTCTAGGAAACAAAATTCCGTAGCTCTCTCAACCGCCGAGACGGAGTATGTTGCCGCGGGGGCTTGTTGTGCACAAGTCCTTTGGATGAAACATACTCTCCTTGATTTTGATTTGCACTTTGATCATATAAAAATATTTTGTGATAATACTAGTACTATACACATGACCAAAAATGCAAATCAACATAGTAAGACCAAGCACATTGAGATTAGATATCACTTTCTTAGAGATCATTTTGAGAAAGGTGATATAGATATTGATTATGTTTCCACGGATTTACAACTAGCCGATATTTTCACTAAACCTCTTGATTTTGCTAGATTTTCGTTTATTTGTGGAGAACTTAATGTTTGTATTATTGAATAGACATGTTTTTCATAACCTTTTTTGATGTATGACAAAAAGGGGGAGAATAAGTTTACATGACAAAAATAAGTTCATTTGGTCTTGGTTCCATATGAATTTATATGCTTTAATTTTAAAGATTTGTTTTATGAGTTTTATGTTTAGGTATGTATGAGTTTTTGAATTCATGTTTTTTTTGAGAATTCTTGTGTTTTAGTTGTTTTTGGTATTTTTGGTATCAAGAGCAATTTTTGTGTTTTATATTAGTTTCAATAATTGGTGCATCATTTCAATTATTGGTATCTAGAGCATATTCTTGTGTTTTATGTATAGCATAATTTGAGGGGGAGTTTTCTCCTCCCTATATTTTTGTTAATAGCCTATTTGTTTTGTCATCATCAAAAAGGGGGAGATTGTTGGCCCAAGAGGTTACACTCTCCAATTGTTTTGTGTTTTGATGATGACAAACCAAATTAGTGCTATTTGGTACTAACAAGTTTGTTAAGATGAGTTTCAGGTTTTGTACCATGTTTAAAGACCATTCGCTTAGCTATTGCAAGAACTTCTAAGTTCCACAAAGCAAGGAAGGCAAATTGCACATCAAGGAAGGATCATAGAAGAGAAGGCACTAGCAAGGCATTGGATGGCTCAAAGACTTGAAGATAGCTCAAGAAGTCTTCATGTAATTTGTTTTTCAGTTTATAGTATGTTAAAGAATAGTGGATAGGTTTGAAGCTCTATCACACACGTTTTTGCGCACATGCTCATTCCAAAATAATTTCTTATAAATTATACAAAAATATTTTGCATACAAGTTTTTGCCTACAAATACATCTTTATGTTTAATTCTATTCCCTGTTCAAAAGTATTTTTGTTAAAATCAAAATCATCTTTATTTTCTTTTTCAAAAATGATTTTTGACCTGATTCGGTCGACCGGGACAGTCGACCGAGTCTGTGTCAGTCTGGTCCGGTCGACCGGACCAGTCGACCGAAGTTCTGGCAGATGCACGTATCCGTGTGCATATCTGTCGGTCGACCGACACGGTCGACCGGACTATATTGTTTTTTCTCACAGGTTTTATCAGTCGACCGAGTCGGTCGACCGCTAGCCTATAACGGTCGAATTTTTGATCTACCGGTCGACCGGCCCAGTCGACCGATGTGTCCGTTGAACAGTAACGGGCAGATTTTTTGTGAGCTGTTTATTTTTGTCTTTTGTGTTTAAAAAAATTCGTTTAAGGATATATTTTGATCTAATTACCTCCTAAACATCAGTAATTATGTTTTATCCCTAAACCCTAGCCCTCTCCTATAAATAGGGGTGTTTGGGGAGAGATTTGTTACAACAATTATTTGCTAGAAAATTCAAAAGTTTAAGGCTTTCAAAAGAGACTTGTTTCTTGGTTTTTATGCTGAATTTCTCACTGATTTTCTGAAGGGTTTTCAAATACTCTCTGATTTAATTTTCTTTCTTCACTTACAACAAGAGCTTCATTCCTACTCAATATTCTCTAAGGACCTTTGTAAGGGAAGAGATATTTGAAAGAGAGAGTTTGTGGTCTTTTGACTACCAAGGAAATTACTTGTTCTTGAGATTGTAGGAGTTGGGTACTCCATTGTATTTGAGATCTTTGTGATAGTGGAAGTGGTCGGAATCCTTCTGGGGAAGGCGGGGAGTAGAGCTGGGTGCTCGAACCTCGATAACATATCCTTGTGTTTGCGATTGGTTTACTTTTCTTGTTCTTACACTCCTTACTATACTTTGCTTGCACTTATTAATTGCTCATCATATTCATTGTCATACTTAATAGCTTGCATTCATCTTGTGATTCTTGATTGGTGATTGTTGTAGCTTTAAATTTTTAAATTGCCCTTTGATTAGCATTATCACCTATTCACCCCCCCTCTAGGTGATTTTCATATACTAGCACATCTAATGGGTACAAATGAGCGTTCAAGCACAAACATATAATGATCAATTTGTGACCCATTATATGTAAAAGTATATATGTCACGCCCCGCTTCCCAAAATACGTAAAAACGGAGTCGCGACGAGAGTCGGCGACGTATATACGCGAGGAAAATACCCCATGCATACACGCTAAGCCTAAAGTAACCTGAACAAGTTATAAATCTGAACCATAATAATCAGCGATCACTGCAATAATACATATAAAGGCTACACATGATCTGAAATGAAATAAGGAATAGAATAGAAGCCAAGTATGATATACATGAATCAAGAAAAGTATAAAAACAGAAATAAAAAGAGGAAAGAATATCAGAATCAAAAGGAAGAGCGTCCAGCTCCTCGCAAAGCGTACAGTCTCATCGAACACCTGCACAATAGAAACAAGCGTCCAATATCTGGACGTGCAAATCCAGGGTCGTCAGAAAGCGACCTGGTGAGTGTGTGTGTAAAGAGAACTGCTCGTGCATGTAAACAGTGTGCACAAAATAATAACAGATAACTGTAACACTAATAACATGATAAATAAACACTGAATAACAATGATCTGAATAAGTGTACAGATAAAAGACAAATAAAACAACTATAAACAAACAAATGAGGTCATGGTGTGGAACCCAGTATATGTCACTAGTCTGGTATATAAATCTGGTCATGATTACAATCATTTGTCTATCATAGTATACATATACACAGTCAAGTGATTATAGTTAGTCACAATACATTATAACAGTTCATTGTCATTTATTATGTCAGCGAACACTAATTGCCACCTGTAATAGACGCATCCCATATTACGCCTACTACACGTGTCAATCAGGGTCCTAAGTTATTGAAATTAATAGAAGAGACATTGTCCATGCTTTAGGCGGGTTCCGTACATACCCGGAACCACGGCCCAATCACCTGGCGCTGAACCAGGTCCTACCGCTAGGTAGTCAATAACAATAACAATAACAATGTGTCAATAACAATGACAATATGAACAATACGGGATGTCAGTCATCCCCCGGAACCCTGCAGTGGAACCGTATCTCGGCTGCGCAACCTGTATCGTAGGTCCACCCAAAATACAGACGCTGTCTCCTCCATCAATTTTTCCAATCCCAGTGCAAGTTGTCAATTTACATTATTATTTATAACAATCAATATCCATGTTATTTCGATTACTGGGACGATACAGTAATAGTAACAATATCAATGTAACAATAACAATGTGAACAATAATACCGTGTAAACGGTAGAACAATATAACAATGAATGTGTTATGGTCCGATAATATTCTCCCAGTAACTTTCAATAACATGAATTTATACAATAACGAATCCAGATAATGCTCAATGGACAGTCTAATCTAGAACCGGTCAATATCTCACATCCATCTGCACTAAAATACAATAGTAACTAATTTATCAACCAACAATCTCAATACAATCATCGTGAACATCAAGTATCAATCCGTATCAGTAATCTGGTTCAATAAACCACCATCTCAATATATCAATAAACAGTCTCTCCCTATCAATCTACTCTGATCCTCAAGTCATCGATATATATCTTCTCTGAGTCACCGATATATCCAAATCCCAATAACTAAAATACTACATGTCCTGATACACCTAATCAAGTCCTTATATTTCAAAAGAATAAGATTATCACACACTCTCACTCTATCAAGGTCAATCACAGGATCTATAAAACTCAAGTAATATATCAAGAGAATAAATCTAAAATCCACCAGGTCAGGTCAACCCAATCTACGCCTACTCCCCAACCCAAGATCAAGTCCATCACCATCGAGTCCACTAATCAAATCCATCAATTCAGGTCAACTCCAACTCTAACTATGTTAATGTCAAACCAAGTATCGGTAGATCAGTCTATCGGTTAAAGCAATGTCATATCTAATACTTTCTCAATATCTACAGAAGTTATAATCTGAAATAATCACCAACAACTACCGACAAATGGTATATATAAGATCGTTTCTCTATCCTCAAATATGAAGTAGGTCAACTGATCAATAGATCGAACAAAATCACAGTATAAGATATGCCTCAACTAGTCCTGGATCAATAGTGGTAAAAAGCTACACAAGAAATGACGCTAATAAATACTCGGATTAGCAAAATAAATATGATGAATGTGTACTGATGTCTCGTGAAGCGATACAGGTAATCACATTGATAAAATACGTCAAATAATCACATGCAATGATAAAGGCAAGACATACATACATGTAAACAACGGTAAATAAGGAATTTAGATAAAAGCAAACACTCACATGAAATAATATGAATAATACACAATAACGGTAAAGAAGAAATTGACATAAGAACAAACACTCACATGAAATGACGCGGTTTCGGAATCGAATCGTCGTCTACTCTTCACTGTACGAACCGGTACTGGTCTACGGATCATCCTAATCATCGGTCTTCGAATCACCAATGTATCGGGTCCACAACGAGCACGAATCCGAATCGGGTCCGGGTCTCCTGCAACTGGTCCGGATCTCACCGAACAAATCCGAAATGCTGTAGCACGTAACCAACACATACAAATAAATATAAATATATAGTATCTCAACTTAGGGATATTACATTCTACCCACCTTATAAAAATTTCGTCCTCAAAATTTCAATAAAGTAGGGAATGATAAAAATCAGATTAGGAAGAAGATGAAGCTTCTACACCACTTCTCACTACATCATGGGTCCACTTGCTTCCGCTGCGCGCTCTGATCTCTGCTACCAGCTTCAATATAGATGACCAATTCCAAGAAACATAATAAAAAAATAGAACCGACAAGAGGAATAGGAATCAAGATGGAACTAAGATTACTCTAAAGGAGAGATGTGATCAGAGAGATTGAAAGGTCAAAGAGATGGATTTTCAAAAGGGAGAACAGTCAATTCTCAAGTGGACTCAATATTATCGTGTGAATCCTTTATGTATATTGCAGTGTAATTATAACTTGTTTCAAGTTACTGGTATGAACTAGGTCCTCTTTATGTCAAAACCTGGCTCTGATACCAAAAAAAACCCTGTCACGCCCGCTTCCCAAAATACGTGAAAACGGAGTCGCGACGAGAGTCGGCGACGTATATACGCGAGGAAAATACCCCACGCATACACGCTAAGCCTAAAGTAACCTGAACAAGTTATAAATCTGAAACATAATAATCAGCGATCACTGCAATAATACATATAAAGGCTACACATGATCTGAAATGAAATAAGGAATAGAATAGAAGCCAAGTGTGTATACATGAATCAAGAAAAGTATAGAAACAGAAATAAAAAAAGGAAATAATACCAGAATCTAAAGGGAGAGCGTCCAGCTCCTCGCAAAGCGTACAGTCTCATCGAACACCTGCACAATAAAAACAAGCGTCCAATATCTGGACGTGCAAATCCAGGGTCGTCAGAAAGCGACCTGGTGAGTGTGTGTGTAAAGAGAACTGCTCGTGCATGTAAACAGTGTGCACAAAATAATAACAGATAACTGTAACACTAATAACATGATAAATAAACACTGAATAACAATGATCTGAATAAGTGTACAGATAAAAGACAAATAAAACAACTATAAACAAACAAATGAGGTCATGGTGTGGAACCCAGTATATGTCACTAGTCTGGTATATAAATCTGGTCATGATTACAATCATTTGTCTATCATAGTATACATATACACAGTCAAGTGATTATAGCCAGTCACAATACATTATAACAGTTCATTGTCATTTATTATGTCAGCGAACACTAATTGCCACCTGTAATAGACGCATCCCATACTACGCCTACTACACGTGTCAATCAGAATCCTAAGTTATTGAAATTAATAGAAGAGATATTGTCCATGCTTTAGGCAGGTTCCGTACATACCCGGAACCACGGCCCAATCACCTGGCGCTGAATCAGGTCCTACCGCTAGGTAGTCAATAACAACAATAACAATAACAATAATAATGTGTCAATAACAATGACAATATGAACAATACGGGATGTCAGTCATCCCCCGGAACTCTGCAGTGGAACCGTATCTCGGCTGCGCAACCTGTATCGTAGGTCCACCCAAAATACAGACGCTGTCTCCTCCATCAATTTCCCCAATCTCAGTGCAAGTTGTCAATTTACATTATTATTTATAACAATCAATATCCATGTTATTTCGATTACTGGGACGATACAGTAACAGTAACAATATCAATGTAACAATAACAATGTGAACAATAATACCGTGTAAACGGTAGAACAATATAACAATGAATGTGTTACGGTCCGATAATATTCTCCCAGTAACTTTTAATAACATGGATTTATACAATAACGAATCCAGATAATGCTCAATGGACAGTCTAATCTAGAACCGGTCAATATCTCACATCCATCTGCACTAAAATACAATAGTAACTAATTTATCAACCAACAATTTCAATACAATCATCGTGAACATCAAGTATCAATCCGTATCAGTAATCTGGTTCAATAAACCACCATCTCAATATATCAATAAACAGTCTCTCCCTATCAATCTACTCTGATCCTCAAGTCATCGATATATATCTTCTCTGAGTCACCGATATATCCAAATCCCAATAACTAAAATACTACATGTCCTGATACACCTAATCAAATCCTTATATTTCAAAAGAATAAGATTATCACACACTCTCACTCTATCAATGTCAATCACAGGATCTATAAAACTCAAGTAATATATCAAGAGAATAAATCTAAAATCCACCTGGTCAGGTCAACCCAATCTACGCCTATTCCCCAACCCAAGATCAAGTCCATCACCATCGAGTCCACTAATCAAATCCATCAATTCAGGTCAACTCCAACTCTAACTATGTCAATGTCAAACCAAGTATCGGTAGATCAGTCTATCGGTTAAAGCAATGTCATATCTAATACTTTCTCAATATCTACAGAAGTTATAATCTGAAATAATCACCAACAACTACCGACAAATGGTATGTATAAGATCGTTTCTCTATCCTCAAATATGAAGTAGGTCAACTGATCAATAGATCGAACAAAATCACAGTATAAGATATGCCTCAACTAGTCCTGGATCAATAGTGGTAAAAAGCTACACAAGAAATGACGCTAATAAATACTCGGATTAGCAAAATAAATATGATGAATGTGTACTGATGTCTCGTGAAGCGATACAGGTAATCACATTGATAAAATACGTCAAATAATCACATGCAATGATAAAGGCAAGACATACATACATGTAAACAACGGTAAATAAGGAATTTAGATAAAAGCAAACACTGACATGAAATAATATGAATAATACACAATAACGGTAAAGAAGAAATTGACATAAGAACAAACACTCACATGAAATGACGCGATTTCGGAATCGAATCGTCGTCTACTCTTCACTGTACGAACCGGTACTGGTCTACGGATCATCCTAATCATCGGTCTTCGAATCACCATTGTATCGGGTCCACAACGAGCACGAATCCGAATCGGGTCCGGGTCTCCTGCAACTGGTCCGGATCTCACCGAACAAATCCGAAATGCTGTAGCACGTAACCAACACATACAAATAAATATAAATATACAGTATCTCAACTTAGGGATATTACAATATATCCTAGTTTTAATGAAAACTAACACCTAAACATGTAATCAAATCATGAAGCATAAAACGGGACATAAATCAACATGATAAACATAAAGACGATCATTATGTAAATCCACATGCTATTAGACTTATGATATACATAATAGCTAAACAATAGTGAGAACACATATATGGGTCCATATAAACATGGGTGATATCAAAAGCTATACATGCATGTCAATGATCTAATAATCATGGTATTTAACATAATAATCTATAAACATCAAAAACATGAAGTATCAAAACAAAAATCATGAACATCCATATGGTCATTATGTATATGCATATGCATTAGATCTAGGACATACATATTAGTTTAAAACACAGCAAGAACACAAAGATATAAGTCCATATTAAACATGAGTGTCTCAAATAACTAACATGTATATCACTAATCTAACTAACATGGCATAATCATAATAATCAATAAACATCAAAACATGCTGTAAACAATGATATGAAAGCATGTAAATATAAACGGGAGTTAGAGATTGATACCAAAACCGATGAAGGCACTCCTCTAGTTCTCCAAAGCAAGGTGGTCCTCCCACCAAAACTCCCTTGAAAGTGATGCATCCAAATAGTTCTCTTTAAGCTCGGAACGCATCCACTCCAAGGCACCAATACTCTCACGTCATGCGAGAGCCCACACCTACATCAAATACAATAGGTGTGGTCTTTGGTACCCACACTCTTTTGGGTCCATGGGGGTTAGCACCTTCCTAACCCAAACAAATTTATTTGCTAAATTAGAAACATTTATACGATCATAGCAAAACTTAGCAAGGTGGCCCTTACGTCCACAATGTGTACAAGTGTACACATGAGCATACATCGTGTTATGGATATGTCCGTGAGGAGCATGTGTATGCCGTGTATGGTGTGCATGCAAAGATGGAACTTGTTTCTTACGAACCAAGGATTCCAAAGGTGTGTGACTCAAAACACATTGGCTCAAAGTGGAGCCCAAACAATCCATATTCTTCTTTAAAGCATTTATATCATTTTTAATCATAGAAGAAGTGGAGCATGCAATAGGTGAGCTAGATGAAACTACCCTAGCATGGCAAATATGAGAATCTATATCATTTTTCAAAGATTCATTTTTCTTTAAACAAACATCTAAATCCTTTGAAATAGAATCAATTTTCATTTTTAAAGAATCATTTTCTTTTAAAACAAAGTCAACTTTGAAGACAATTTTTCATTTTTCTTCAAAATTATTTCACAATCATTTTTATTTTTCAAAAATTCATTTTCTTTTAAGGCAAGATCTAGTTTAGATTTCAATGAATCCTTATCATTAGAAATCTCCTCTTTCTCTTGCAAAACCAAATCAAGTCTTGAACATAAGTCCTTGTTTTCATCTCTTAGTTCAAAATTCTTCTTTTTCAAAAAATTATATTTTTCTAATAATTTTTCACAAACAATGGATAGTTCTTCATTTAAGGCATTGGCATCAACATAGTCATTACATGAAGAACTAGCATCATCACTATCTAATTGAGATTCCGAATGTACCTCAAGGGAGTCATTCCATTGGACCATGAAGCATTGTGACTCGGATTCTCCACTAGATTCCTCCTCCGTTTGGATTGGCAATTGAAACTTGGAGGTGGTCAACATGTTCCACACTGCAAAGGCGGAATCATAGTTAAAAACAATAGAAAGATATTCTTTAGAAAGCGTGCTTCTAATAGCCTCGAGGGCTTGTGCATTGGCCCCTATATGATTGCGGTTACCAAGATAGCATTTCTTGGTAGCGGCAAGGAAAACATGCAAGCCTAGGGTTTTCAAATATATGGACATCCTAAATTTCCATGTGTCAATGTTGGAAACATCAAACATGGGAGGTGACAAGAAATCCATGAGTGTATGCAAACAAAATATGTGCAAAATGCAAATGATAGATTAGCAAGTCCAAGATCACACTCCTAGGTGGTTAAACCAAATATCAGGAGCGTAGGCTCTGATACCAATTGAAAGTACACCTAGGGGGTGAATAGGTGTACCGCTAATCTAATGACCTAAATGCGAAAATTTAAAACTAATTGCAACCAACGAGTGTAACCGAATTCCCCATGAAGGGCTCTGGACTAACTCCTCTTGATTCCTCTGAATAAGAGTTGAGGTGCTATATGAAGCTCTCATGGTTAGGCACAAGTGTGGCACACACAAACAATCCAAGCATATATATATGATGAGCAATAAGATTAGATGCAAGGCACAACACAAGCATATAAGATATGACAATATGAATGATGCTATGCACAACACAAATAAAAAGAGAGAGAGTTGAGAGCCAATTGATCAAACACAAACAAGAAGATGTGTTTCGAGGTTCGAACACCGAGCTCTATATGCCCGCCTTCACCGAGAAGGATTTCTAATCTACTAGGAGTACCGAACTCCTCTCTCTACCAATACAACCGCCACCGAGGCAATACAAATGGTCTACCGAAAACCGGAGTACCGAACTCCACCAATACAATCAAATCCACCTCTACCGAAGAGGGATACAAGCACAATCCACCTCTACCGAAGAGGGATACAAACACCAACCCAACTCCACCTCACCAAGAGGGAGTAAATCACAACCTCAACCTCTACCAAAGAGGGAGCAACCAACAAGTAAAGGGTTTACAACAAGGTGGTTACAAAGACCACAAACAATATCTTTTCCCACAAATAAATGATTCTAATAGAATAGGATAGGAGATATAGCTCAAGTGTGAAAAAACCAAGAGTTTGGAAATCAAAAACTCAAAGAAAAACTCTAGGGAAAAATCTAGATAAAATAGATAATTAAGATCAAAACAATTCCCTAAGAATTTCCTTTTCAAAATGATTTTCCAACTCTTTTTGAAACAAAGCAAAGATCAAATCTTTTTAGCTCTAAAAACTCTTTTGAATCTTGAAACAAAACACTAGAAGGTAGGAAAATTTTGGCTCATAAAACTTAAGGAAAAACTCAAAGCAATGGGGTATATATAACCCCAATCCAAAAACTAGCCGTTAGAGCAGATTTTCTGCTCTTGGCGGCTGGCGATCGACCGCCCGGTCGACCGCCAACGGTCATATTTTTTACCGTTGGAAGCCTGCGATCGACCGGCCGGTCGACCGTAGAAAAACAGAGAGCAAAGCTCTCTTGCCGGTCGACCGCCCGGTCGACCGGCCCAAGAACCTGGACAACGTGCACAAGTCTGTACACGTCGGTCGACCGCCCGGTCGACCGACTCTGGGTCCGGTCGACCGCCAGACTGGGTTCTGGGACAGAAAAACTTGTTATTTTTAATTCTAAAAATTCCCATAAATCTTCTAAAAATTCACAAAAATAGTTTTATCATAATACATTGATAAACAAACTTGTGTGAAAAATTTCAAAATAAATTTCAAACATTTTGAACCATTTTTGTGTTATGGAAAAATTACCAAAAATCAAAACCTGTATTTTTCCAAACTTAGATATTTCAATAGGAAATCTGATTTTTTCAAAACTCATTCAAATACAAAAACATGATACTTGAACACTTTAAAGCATGTTGCATATGGACATAGGTCCAATATATATGAAACATATACATATCATTGTTTTTGACTTTAATCCCAAAATATGTTTTGTTAAAAATACCAAAACACAAAACCTCATGAATGGGCATATCAAAATAAGTTTGTCTAGGAAGTTAAGCATGCATGTATATAGAACACATCTAATATACATTTAAACATTGAAAACTTGTTTTGATCTTAACTATTCATGAAAACCAATATCGGTTAAACCAAAAACCGAAAACCAAATCCAAAACATGAAACGTGTGTGTATTGTGAACTTGAGCATATCAACTATCTAGTCTTTACAAATGGATCTAAAACTCAAACTAGACTAGGATACCTAAGTCTTCTTGACGATCTTCATCTTCAAGTCGACTCGATCCAAAACTCCGTGATCCACCGAGCTTGACTCCAACGAGTGCTATATATGATCTTGATGCTCGGGCTCTGGAATCACCATGTGAAAGGCTTCAAAACTCCTTTGTTGAAGCTAATCACCAACTAATATCTTGGTTAATGATCTGAAACTAAACATCACAAGATAATTAGTAAACATAAGTACATGAGTTAATCATCATCAAAACTAGAGTGGAAGGCCTCTGGGCCAATAATTACATCATCAGAAGTACAAAAGTTCATCATATGAAGAGATATACAAAAGCTGAGAGGTGCTCACGAGCAGCAAGAGGGGTCTTGAGAACCAAACAGGAGAGGAACTGGGAGGAAGAGCTGCGACGATAATCCAAGCTTCTGCTGTGCTCCAACTGTCACGGAAGAATCCGCTGCGTACTCGATCAGCTACAGCAAGGCCACCAAGGTATGGTCTCTACGATCTGGACATGAGAATTCAGCGTTGTCAGACGCAACCCTGTGAGTACATATAATAAAGCCAAATGGCATGCATAACAGGTACATGTGTACATGATCAAGTCATGTAGTCCAAGTATGCAGGCACAAGAAATGACAAGTAATATAATAGAAATTAAAGGAACGACAGTAAATCATATATATCGATGAATCTAAAACTAAAAACATACATAGAAGGCAGTATGAAGAGCGTATGTATATATAAACATACGGTAAATAAGTTAAACATGCGAAAAATATAAGTATAGAAAAAACTAGTTGTACAAGCTCAGATTATGGATTCACGGGACAGATACGTCAAGGGGATAATCCAAACAAGGAAACCATCATCTATATACCACATATCTCATGTCGTCATCGTCTGAGTTTATACAACTTGAGTTGCCCTAAGAGTAACAGAACTATAGTGTGTCAGTAGTAATCTTTGTGCCACATAAATCATATGTCATAAAGCAAGGTGTCAACTCAGGGCATAATACTATAACTGGAATATAAATGTGTTGCATTTTAATTTATTCAATAATAATAATCAGTATCGTTTGATATTTCAATCGCCTCCCTATCAGCGCCTCACATCACTGATAGTTCATACTAGAGTTTGCACTTTGTAGAACTTATCCGGGTCTGATATGTGAGTATCAGGACCCGAACAAAGGAGAGACCAAATATCACACGTTCCTAATATTATTACTGTTTGGTTGTTTTATGTTATTCATCTGATTCATATGCTTTTGTATGTGCTACCGGCACACATACATCCACTTATGAATAAGACGAGTTATTATTTGAAAACTGATAAATCTGATGGCTCATATTTATAGTGGGTCCCGTCTCTACCCGGGACTAGCTCAGGAGTACAGGCTACTGCTTCCGGGGACTTATCATTACACGCCCCACACGACACTTCAGATTCAGGCTACTGCTTCCGGGGGACCCCACACGACACTTCAGAAATATCACGATTATAAATATGACATCATACTGGTTTCCATCAGTTTCCCCCACCCTAGTGTAAGTTGAATATTTTTATTATACATATATGAATTGCCCAAGGATAATATCCACAAGTGTATAAAGTATATCCATGATTATCCAATTACGGGAATTAACAGGGGTATAATATCAGGAGTATAATATCAGGAGTCACCCTTTTTCATGGGTTCAGGAATACAGGAGTTCAGGTGTACAGGGGTTCAGGAGTACAGGAGTACTAAATATCTGTAATAGTATAATAATCATACTAAGTCCCCGTAAAAGTAATAGTCATGAATGTGCAATATAATACAGGTGTCACAATATCAGGTCAAGTGTACCAGTGCCGCGTGATAGCATGTCAAGTGTCAAGTGTTATTATATCAGGTGTCAGGTATCAGGTGATAAGTATAGCATGACAAGTACCAGTGTCAGATATCAAGTAATAAGTATAGCATAGCAAGTACCGGTATCAGATATCAAATAATAAGCGTAGCATGGCAAGTACCAGTATCAGATATCAAGTAATAAGCGTAGCATGACAAGTACCGGTATCAGATATCAAATAATAAGTATAGCATGGCAAGTACCAGTATCAGATATCAAATAATAAGTATAGCATGGCAAGTACCAGTGTATACATGTCAGGGTCGGTAACTAATATGTCGGTGAGAGTCACAACAACAAATATCAGATATCAACCAGTCAGGTACAGGAGAACGGTATAAATATTTCAAACTCTTCACAATCATTTTTATAATAATAATAAATTTATCTTTTAATTAGCTATATGAAGCCGAGTAAAGCGGGAGCAAATCTAGACATACCCGGTATAATACCGGTTCAACAAAGTATAATAATGGCCAGAAGCTATTTATAAAGCATAATAATTATTTATATAACATATACTAACCTCCATAAAGAGATATCATATACTAAAAGTAAGATAATAATTATTACACATGGAACGATGGTAATAAAGTAAGAAATGTCAAAGAAATGTACTCGCCTAATACTGGAATGAAATACCGAGAAAAAGTCCGAGAAATCTGCTAATCCATGCGAGCAAGCCACTAGCCCATAAATATATATTAAAAAATATAAATATAAATATTTATATAAATATTATAAATATATTAGAGAGGGAATGAAAGAGGAGAGAGAGGGGAGAGAGAGAGGAGAGAGAGAGTATAGGGTTATTTTTAGAAAGAAATTAGGAATTAAAAGAGGAGGGGTATGGTTATAAATATGGGGAAGTAATTTGGGAATGAGGGGATGGGTATTTTAGGGAAAGGGATTAAAATGGCTATATTTGGAATGAATAAAAGAAAGAAAGAAGAAAGGAAAAGAAAGAAGGGAATAAGGAAAGAAAGAAAAAAGAAAGAAGGAAATGGAGGGGTAGGGGGCAACTGGCGGCCTGGCGGCTGAGCCGCCGCCACCGGGGCACTTCCTAGCTCGGGGAGGAGGGGTGGTGGAGAGTTGGGTTGTGGGTTGTTGTTTGGTGGAGTTGTTTTGTGGTGGTAGTTGGTGGTCGTGGTAGTTATGCTGGTTGTGGTGGTTGTTAGAGGTGGTAGGGAGTTAGAGGAGGAGTGGTGATGATTGAGGGGTTGAAAGTGGAGGAGGAGGTGATTTGGTGGGAAATTTTGGGAAAGAAGATGAAGTGGCGGTGGTGGATTTGGATGAAACTGGAGGTGGTGGGTGGTTGGTGGAGGTTGAAGGAGGTGGAGGAGTGGAGAGAGGGTGTTGGGGAAGTGGCCGGCGGCTATAGGGGGCGGCGGCGGCTGCTCCGATGGTGGTGGTGGCCGGTGGTGGAGTTAGGTTTGTTTGGTTTTTTGGTTGAAGGAGATTGAAATTTAAATTGGAAATGAGAAGGAGAAGAAAGAGAGAAGGGGTTTTAATGGAGGAGGAGAAGAAGGAAGTGACGATGAATAGGGATGGGGGGAAGTGGGGCTACTATTGTAGCCCTGCAGGCGGCTGCAGGCGGCGGGAGCAGAGCATGGGAAAGTCAAAGGGAAAGAAAAGAAAGAAAAGGAAAGGAAAGGAAAGGAAAGGAAAAAGGGAAAAATTAAAGAAAAAGAAAAGAAATAGAAAATAATAATAAATAAATATTTTATTAAATAAGTAAATTAATAGAATATTCTAGGAGTACAAAGTAGAGGAGTGGAGAAGGAAAAAGCAAGAAAAGATAAGATCGGTAATTAATATTATTATTTTAATAGGGCAAAAATTCGACTATTTTAGAAACATTCTAAAAAATTCTCAAAAATAGTAAATATTATTTTAAGATGTTTGGTGAAATCAGATTTGAGAAATCTAATGTAATTTTTAAATTAAAAATCCTAAAATCTTCCGGCGATATCAGCCAACACTAGAGTCAGTCAAATTTTGATAAATTTAAAAAAATCCTAAAAAATGTTTTTAGATAAAAAAATAAAATTTTAAAAAGTAATGTGAAAGCCGTTTCTAAAAATGTAATCTAATTTGAAAACTAAAAAAAATCTGGGAATCAGTCAGTGATGCCGACCAACACCGATTTTGGAGATTTTGTAGAAAAATTCTAAAAAATTCTAGAGAATAATGAAAAATCTAAAATATTGGAAAACAATGTCTGAAACTGAAATCAATTAGATCAGACTTCCAGAAAGGTCAAATCGGGTAGTAGGCTGGTATCGGGTTCCCGGTCCGAGTCAGGGCTGACTCTAAGACTGAGAATCCAGATCTGATACCATAAACATGAGAAATCACAACTTAAAAATAAATACTAGAAGAAAATTTAACAATATGGTCAAAAAAATTAAGACACGTATTTGGGTACGTATCCCGGGAATGACGTGCTACAGGGCGGGCGAGAGGGAGGAGGAGGGGGCAGGGGGGTTCACTGATGGGTAGCGGGGAGGAGGGGGATTATAACGCCTCGATCTCACGGGTACGGAGATGTTACTACGAGTATATACGCAGGTCAGAAATACCCTCACATATATACGCTAAGTATCAGTACAGGTAAGAATCAGAGAACCCTAGAGCCGAGCAGGGTCCTGGAAGGATAGGGTCTTAGACGGTCTGTCGATGATCAACGCTTCCGCTGCGCTACTCTGATCAGTAATTAGGAGAATCCACAACCTCCAACCTCTGGGATCTGAACATGAGGATCTAGAGGAGTCAGAAACTCCCCAACGAGTGGTGTGGTGAATGCCAAGTGGCATGCAGAGATAAGCACTCGTGTATCGATAAATCTGATTTATAAATATGCATTGAAAATCGTGTCGTGAGCACAGTCATACAGGAGCAGGCAGAGAAATAGCAAGTTATATCAAGAAGGGAACATGCATGGTGTACAATGATAAGAGCAGGAGACTAGTAGAATAGAACACAAATAGTATGACAGTATGTAAACATATATAATATAATAATACTAATAATAATCATAAAATCAAAAATCTGAAGTAAAACCTGATGAAAGTAAATACGACAAAACTAGCGGTACAAACTCAGTTTACGGCTTCATGAGATAAGTACGTCGAAGGAATAATCTAAACAAGGAAACCCTCATTTATATACTTTTATCCCATGTTACCGTAATCCGAGCGTATACAACTTGAGTTACAAAACAACACAGCGACTTGAGTATTAGAGTCTTATTATAATTAGGGTCGTCTAAGTTATAGGTTTTAGTATACATCTCATTTCACATACTTTCACTTACAACTTATAGAGCCAGTTATTTGGAAACTGATGGAGTTCGACGAATCATGTTTAGAATGGGTCCCGTATTTACCCGGGACAATGTCCATGGAGTATCGGTGTTGAGCCGAAACGTACAGCTAGGCACCGGGACTTACTGTACGCCCGAATTAGAGTAGAGTATTGCAGATCCCGTAGAAATAGGCGTAGGGTTTATGCATACCCGGCAGGAATAATAGGAGGAGTAGGGATGCCAATACACCTCACGGAATCCCTGGTGGCTGCCAGGTGATCTCTTAAGAATGTGGCCACGTGTAACATGATATGACCACAATAAACATGAAGCTATTTGGGACCTATCAGTTTTTCCAAACCCGATGCAAGTTGTCTTAATAATTTATTATGTAATTATCAATTTACTTGAAGAGCGTGAGCAAGACATGATCAAAAATTCAGGAGTACATGAGTACATGTATAACAAGAATACATGTCACTGTATATAATACAGGATAACAGGTACAAGATTTCCGTAAATGTGATAATCATAGGTTAGGTGTTAACATGACAGGTGGCAGGTGATAAGTGATATCATAACACGGGACAGGTGTCAAGTAGTATTATGTCAAGTGTCAGGTGATAGCATGATAAGGGTTATCATATCAACCATGTGCATGACAAGTGATAGAGTAGTAGCTGAGCACAATCAAGTGGAGCTGAGCAAGCTGGAGGCATGGACAGCGAACAGTGTTTAGTCACTAATGCGCTTGGCAGAGTTATCAAAACGACTCGGCTTAAAATGCGAGTCTAAAATCCGGCAACATCCCGCCTAGGCGAATCTAGTGAATAAAGCGCTGAACGCTAAGCTGCCTTTTTAGGCGTAGCTAGAAAGTCCAGAGGACTTTAGTATACCTCGGAGAGGTTAAGCCCAAAGTCTATATATGTACCTGCAAGAGATGTTAGTAGCAATAATACACATACAAATATGGCTAGCAAGTAAGGGAACCGACATGCGGGTAAGCAAGCAAGCGAACAATCAAGCAGAGCTAGGCAAGTTGGAATGAAGCTAATACACAACACTAAATGCTATCACATTCGGCGTGGTTACAGCTCGCAACATAGCTAAACGCATGTGTCGTAGCATGCGTATGAAACACCATACTACTGCTCACGGTGAAGCCCCGCTCATGAAGTACCTGCGCTCAAACGGAGTTTGATAAAGTGCTAACGTTAGGTCCGCCTACCAGGCGTAGCATATAAAAAGTCCAGAGGATATTAATAATCTTCGGAGAGGTTAAGTCTGGAGGCTGAGCAACACGGGGATGTAACTAAACCGTGCCTGAAGAGGTTATGCAATTAAGCTCGGCTCGCAGTCACACAGTGTAGTTAGTAAAACCTAGGAAGTTCAAGCAAAGCGGAAACATAGTAAGCCGCGCCTGATGAGGCTATGCAATTAAGCTCGGCTCGCAGCCACACGGCTTAGCTATGCCTCCGATGAAGCTAGGAAACTCAGAGAGTTTAAGCTCGAAGGCTGTTAGTACTTGCAAAAGTTGTTAGTGTCACACGTGCATAAATATAGTGTCATCTATACTATTACAAGAATTACAATACATCGATCCAATACAAGCTACGACATGTTTACAGATTACAACTCATACGAATCCAAGAAAATACAAATATAAGTATAATACACCCGTCGAAGCGGGATAACCAAATCAAGGCGAGGATACTCGCCAAATACAAACACGATGAAAATGCTGGGAACTCTGAAAAGCTACGCGCACGAACTCTATAGCGGGGAAACACAGAAGCACGAAGTGAACTGGGTCTTGGCCTCTTGGGGGCCGCCGACCCTATGGAGGTACACTGTCCTTCTAGAGTGGCCAAGGAGGTGGCCGACCCTAGAGGAGGAGGAGGAGGAGTAAAGTGGAGGAAAGGGTGATGGTGTTGGTGGTTCTAGTATTTGGTGGAGATGGTGGAGTTGATTTTGATGGAGAAGGAAAAAGAGAACGTGACGAAGATGATGATGATGGTGATGTTGTAGGTTGAAGTAGAGGTGATGGGGCTGGTTTTGTGGTGGTGAGAATGAAGATGGTGGTGATGGAAAGAGAAGCATAGGGGGTGGTGATGAAAGAGGAGTTATAGTGGTGGTGGAAGTTGATATTGAAGAAGATGGTGGTGTTGTCGCCAAAATAGTCGCCAAATGGTTGACGGAGACGTCGTTGGAGAGGGGATGGCCAGCCTAGGCTTGGGGTAGTGACCGGCCCTGAAGGAGATGGTGGGGTTGTGGTTTTGTGGAAGGATTTAATGGTGGTGGTAGTTTTGGAGGAGGTAAAGGAGATGGTGGTTTGTATGGTAGAATTTTGGAGTTGTGGTGGAGTAAATGGAGATGAAGTAGGAAGAAGATGATGGTAGGAAATAGGAGAAGTTGTAGTTGTTGTGGTTATGGTGGAGTTGAAGGAGGAGTTGGTGGTTATGGAGTTTTGATGGAGAAATGAAAAGGAAAGGAGAAGGAAAGGGGTTATATTTGAAGTTGAAGTTAAAGGAGAAGGATTACGGTTAGGGTTTTTTGTAAAATGGAGAAGGGGTGAGGTGGCTTAGCCGACCATGGGTGATGGAAGAGGTGTGTTGAGTGGTTTGGGATGTTTTAGAGGAGATATTTTGATAGAAGGGTGTACAATGTAACAGAAGAATATGGAAGGTTTTAGAATATGGTGGAAGAAAAAGGAAGGAAAGAAAAAGAAAAAAGAAAAAAAAAAAAAAAAAAAGGAAGAAAACTAATTTGAAGAAAATGAAAAAATAATTGGAATGGTGAAATCCTCGGGTTTGATCGCGAATGCGGAAAACTTTCGTAAAAAATATCAGAATCGTCCGAAAATCAAGTATCTTAAAACGATCTCCAAAAATTTTCAAAAATTAATAATATTATACTTAGTATCATGGTGGAATCAGATTCAAAAAATTCAATCTCATTTTCAAATAAAAAAATCTTGGAATCATCCGCCGAAAACAGCCGGCACCGAATCCGGCGAAATTTTGATAAATTCAGAAAAATCTCAAAAATGCATTAAGATAGTAAATATTATTCTAAAAGGTAATGTAAAAGCGGTTTCAAGAAATTTGACTCGTTTGTAATTTAAAAATTCGAGAATAAATCGACGATACTAATAAATCCCGATTTTGGAGATTTTATTAAAATAATACAGAAATTCTGAAAAATCATGAAAATTCTAAAATATTGAAAAACACTATTTGGAACTGAAATCGGTTAAATCTGACTACTGAAAAGATCAAATTGAGCAATATACCACGATCAGATTGTCGATTCAGACTAAGGCTGACTCTGAGTAAATCCACAAATTTAGATTCAAAGCAAAACAATCATATATCTATCATAAAACAAAAACAAATATGGAAAGTAAATCAAAAAATATTATCAAAAAATTAGAATATGCATCTAAGTAAGTATTTCGGAAGCGGGGTGTTACGGGAGAGGGGGTTCGCCGGTAGGTCACTGGGAGGGAAGTGTGGTCGCGGGGGTCGCCGGTGAGCCAGGTGAAGAGGGGAGGCCGGGGGTCGCCAGCCAGGAAAGATTAGTGACCGGCAAGGGAGAGAGAGGGGAAGGAATTTTTGTCATTTTTTAATTTTTTTTGGGGGCTTTATTAAATTTATTATGAGGTGCATTTCTCGTTTTTTTGGGTGGCAATATCCGTTCTCAAAATTTGCTCTCCATCGGACCACAAGTGGGTGTGTCCATCACTTTTATGGGAGTAAATGACGGCACTCCCTTAACACCGGTATCTCAATCCACTCCACTTTTAAAACCGACGCGCACAGTAACAGCCCGCATCCTTCGCTGTCGTCCGATCAAAACCTGAAACCTTCCGGTGAATAAAATACTGAAATCAATTAAAGAATATTCCGCTCCTGAATCCAGATTCTTTGTCTATAAATAAACCCCCTTAAACCAAAAGAAGTACCAGTAACCCAACCCAAAGAAAGAGAACCCCAATACCCCATGAGCGAGGAATTGAGACGCGACTACGAAATCGGACGCGAGATCGGACGCGGTCGCTTCGGCGTCGTCCGCTGCTGCTTCTCCGCCGTCGACGGCGAGCCTTTCGCCGTCAAGTCCATCGACAAGTCCGCCCTCACTGACGCCATCGACCTCGACTGCATCCAGCACGAGGCCAAGCTCACCCAGGTCGCCGCCGCGGGAAACCCTAGCGTCGTCAACATTCACGCCGTCTACGAGGACGAGGACTCGATCCACCTCGTCCTCGACCTCTGCACCGGCCCCGACCTCTTCGACCGCATCTCCGCCTCCGTGCCGCTGCCGGAGCCGGAGGCGGCGGCGATCCTGACGCCGCTGATGGAGGCGATCGCGATCTGCCACCGGAGGGGGATCGCACACCGGGACATCAAGCCCGACAACGTGCTGTACGACGATCAGGACCGATTGAAGCTGGTGGATTTCGGATCGGCCGAGGTTTTTGGGGACGGGAGGGGGATGGTGGGCTTTGTGGGAACTCCGTACTACGTGGCGCCGGAGGTGGTGGCGGGGAGTGAGTACAACGAGAAGGTGGACATTTGGAGCGCGGGGGTGATCTTGTACGTGATGCTGGCCGGGATCGTGCCGTTCTACGGCGAGACGGCGGGGGAGATCTTCGAGAAGGTTCTCAGGGGGAACCTTAGGTTTCCGATGGGGGTATTCAGGGATGTATCGCCTGCGGCCAAGGATCTCTTGAGGAGGATGCTCGCCAGGGACGCGGACCGGCGGTTCTCGGCCGAGCAAGTCTTGAGTAAGTTTCTTAATTCCTTTTCAGTGTGAATTTTGTTTTCACTTATTTTAGCTGATTCAGCTCACTTTTTCAAATTATTATCGTGTTGAAGTTTCCGGTTTTTTTTACTTTTTATTGTAATTTTTTTTTTTTACTTTTTATTGTATTTGCTTTTTCGTGACTAGAATTTGTGATTTACTCAGGATTTTGTAAGTATTTTGCTGTTATCTTTTCGATTCTTGTAATATTTTTATGTTTTTGCTTTAATTAACCGTCCAGTTTCATATTGCGGGCGTTTGGATTTCGGAGGTTTTCTAAAATCTAATTGTATAGTTAATTTTTTTTTTTCTGATAATTAATGAAAAATTGATGATTTTCAGGGCACCCTTGGGTTACAAGCGGAGGAGGAGCGAGTTTGGTTGGTTGCAGTCCCATGTAATTTTTGTTTCTGTATATAAATACGAGGAGTACTGTCCCTGTGAATATTGTGGTTTGAGTTTTTAGAAAGTGGTTGCAGTCCCATGTAATTTTTGTTTCTGTATATAAATACGAGGAGTACTGTCCCTGTGCATATTGTGGTTTGAGTTTTTAGAAAGCTTTGGAAGAGTTTTTTTCCTATCTTTCTTTTGATTTTGCGGTGAATCTCTGGGGTCTGTGCCTAGCGTTGTGTTAACAGTGAGTTGAGAGAGTGAGAGGGGATTTTTTTTTTTTTTTTTTAATTTAAGTTTTCCTTCTGAGCATCCTGCTAAAAATATGAGAAGAAAATGTGTGTTTTTTTTTTAAAGTTCAAAATAAATAAACAAATAAGTGTTAACTCTCTGTTGCCGGCATTTTGTTCTCCTTCTTTTTTCTTTTTTTTTCTCCATTTTCATGCTACCATCTTTTTAAACTGCATTGTAAAAAGAGTAGGGGGCAAACGACGGAGATCTACAACTTTGCTTTTTTAACGCTCTCTCGTCCTACTGTACTGTTGTTTTTTGGTGGAATTTATTTTCATGACCCTTTTTGGTGGTCCCCTTTATTAGTCTAAATGGCAAGCGAGCTAACCGCAGAGCATATCCTTTGGTTTATGCGCGCTCTCTCTGTCACTTTTCTTGCTTGCTTCCCAAGCAGTTTCAGCTTGCCATGAATAAAAGCTGCAATCAGATATCAAATCAGAGGCCTTGGTCCCCACCTTGTATATGGCTATGGGTGTGGGTAGCGGACGTGTGGTGGTCCGTCTCGAAAAAGCATCTCCCGATGCAAGAGCACCACGCCGGTGCTCTCACCTGAGCAGAGAGGACAAAAAATTGGGGGTCCCACTGGGGCCCCTACCGCGCTCTATCTGATGGGAGCACCACAGTGATCCTCATGGACCATGGGGTACTCCCTCGTCCCGTGTGCCATCTCTTTAATGCACCTAATTTACATTGTTTTGCCCTAATTTTTAGCTTGTGAAGTGAAAATCTATTTTTCTCAAAGATTAAATAATTTTTTTATTGCATTCATTTTCTCCGTGGGGTGATTTGCCATTTCATTTTGAGACTGACGTCTGATCATGTCCCCCTTCTCTTGTCATTGGAGAGACATTAGTCTCCCGTCTAAGAAACAGTTTGGATATGAAAATGTTTGGTTTTTAAAAGAAGATAGAGTATTCTCACGTTAGAACCACGCTAGTTAAAAAGATACCACAACAGTTCCTTCAATGAAGGAAAAGAATTCATATAGTGATATTGTTATTTTTGTTTTATTGTAAAATAAAGTTTCTCTTAGACTATATATATATATATATATATATATATATATATATATATATATATATATATATATATATATATATATATATATAGAAAAAGTGCTCCTAGTAGGTTTCAAATTAAGGAGATTGTGACCCTCAGTTCTAAATGTACGTGTCATAGTATGAGTACTCCATACAGTGTATGTACTTGATTAGACCTATCTGATAGTCAGACTAAGCCAGTTTCAGCATCAGATATTATTCTTCAATATTTTAGATTTTTCTAAAATTTTCTGAAATTTTTCTGCATTATTTTGAAAAATTCCCGAGTTTAATGTCGACCGATTCTGATAATCGATTCCATGATTTTTAATTTACAAATAGGGTAGAATTTCAAAAAGCTTCTCTCAAATTGTTCTTCAAAATCATATTTTTTATTTTAGCATATTTTTGAAAATGTTTTCTGAATTAGTCTAAAATCTGGCAAACTAGTGTCGACCGGTATCACCAATCAATTTCAGGAGTTTTAATTTGTAAATCATGAAGAATTTCTTGAATCTGATTTCACATTATTCCGCCGAGTAATATTTGCCTTTTTATAGAATTTTGGGGAACTATTCTAAACTAGTCAAATTTTGACCCAATTAAATAATATTAATTAAATAATATTTTATTTATCCTTTTCTTTTCTTCTCCTCTAAGTTTCCTATTTCTTCTCCTTTGAGCCACCGCCTTTTCCACCTCCTCTCTCTCTCTCTCTAACCCTCTCACTCTCTCACTCTCTATCTAATTCCCCCCCCCCCCCCCCCCCCCCCCCCCCCCGTCGTACCTAGGTTTAAATAATGCGTTAGTTAATTTAACGGTGTAGAATATTTGAAACCTAACAAAAATTAGTTTTTACGGGTTTTAAGTATTTAGATCATAATCAAATGACCGGATCAAGAATTTGTATGTCCCAAGACATAGAGATCTAAACCAACTCAATACTTTCGGCCGTCCATTTCTGCGGCTTGATGGATGGGCAAAAAGTATTCAAAACACTTGATTTTTGATTTATAGATACTTAAAATAATATAGATCAACTTCAACGGAGTGGATCTTATATTCGGATGTCGGAGGGTTGAATTTTAGTGGGAAGAATTCGGGCTTAAATTTTTTGAAAGAACACAAGTCTATGTGTGGGCTTTTGTCTCAGTTAAGGAACACCGAAGATGGACGTGCATACAAATGGGGGGCACATGGTATAGGGTCCGATGCTGCGCCTTCATAAAGTGTAACGCCCCGATCCGGCGGGTACGGAGACGTTACTGCGACGTACATACGCAGGTCGGAAATACCCTCACGTATATACGCTAAGCATCAGTACAGGCAAGTAAAAGAGTACGGAAGCACGTGGCAATATACATTCCAACATAAGGATTACAAAGTTATCACAGAGCGGGATATGTTAGCACATGTTCATTATATCACCGCTAGATACAAAAGTAAGAATTACAATTTGTACAACAAAAGGTGCTCACGGGCTGAGAAGAAAATCCCCGAGCTAGCAGAAGGATTCAGGAACGGAAGGAGCTAGGACAAATCAGCTTGCTCTGAGAAATAGGCTTGATCTTCAGTGGAGGGCTCCACTTCAGTCCACGCTTCAGAACCTGAACATGCGAGTTCAGGGGAGTCAGAACTCCCTAACAAATATGCAGGTGAAAGCCAAATGTCATGAAGAGATAAGTATATGCATGTGTTGATATGATCAAACAGTATTCAACATCAAAAACTATGTTGAGTGTACGTGTACAGTAAACATGAAATGGAGACACAAAATGAAGGTAATAGGGCCTGAATAAATCTATTTCTGCCATTTTTATATTTATACTTATTACTCGATCTACCCATATGTCTAGGTATGTGTAATAGCGTCCCAGCACACATACATCCACATAGGAGTAAATCGAGGCTGTTATTGGAAACCAACGGGGGTATCAACGAACAATGTTTACAGTGGGTCCCGTGCTTGCCCGGGACCACGGTCCATGACGTTCCGTTACTGGTGCTCGGAACCAGCCGCAAGGCGTACAGGAGGGTCTTATGGAATGCCCTTATCAAGATGGTACCAGGAATGAGGGAGCCAGCACTCCCCTCGGTCGCCTGGAGGCCCACAGGTCAGACCAGAAATTTAGTTGCACAACATACCTAGTGCCACTGTAAACATGAACATATATTGATAGCCGCATGTTTCCCCCGACCCGATGTAAGTTGTCTCATTTTATGAGTTCTTTAGACAATTATCCGATTTCGGGAATGAGCAGGAGCAAGTCAGGAATATTATGAAGACAGGAGTATCAGGAGTACGATGTGTACTATTACGTAATTCAAGTTTGTAAAACATGATGTCCGGTTATCATTCCCGTTATCGTGATAATTATAAGAGTCAAGTGTATCATGCCTGGTGTCAAGAGATAGCATGACAAGAGGTGATATTCGTCAAGTGACAAGTCATGTAATAACAATATATAATACAAGTCCCGAGGATAAGGTCCATATTCAAGGAAGTGATTAACCACAGCAGACAGCCAAAGTTAGTCGACTAGAGAGAGGCAAGTAGTCGACTTATGAAGGAATTAGTCGACTATAGAGGAAGGCCAAGTCGACTAATAAGGTCGCGTCTCATAGGGTCGCGTCTTCAGGAAAAAGTTAGTCGACTAGGGATAAAGGGGTAGTCGACTAATAAGGCCGCGTCTCATATGGTCGCGTCTTCAGGAAAAAGTTAGTCGACTAGGGATAAATGGGTAGTCGACTAATAAGGCCGCGTCTCATAGGGTCGCGTCTTCAGGAAAAAAGTTAGTCGACTAGGGATAAAGGGGTAGTCGACTAATAAGGCCGTGTCTCATAGGGTCGCGTCTCAAATAAGCTAGTCGACTTGAGACAAGGAAGTAGTCGACTAATAAGGTTTCAAGTCGACTAATAACTGGATCAAGTCGACTAACAGAGGGCAAACTGAGAGTAGAACTAATTTTTGAGGGTTGTGGTTGTTGATATAAAAATACCAGTATAAAAATAAGTTATCCATGTCTTGGCGAGTAAAGTTACTCGCCTAAAAATGTTCCTTTGATGCGTCCGACGCCCCGGGAGAAAAATACCAAGTGAGGATAAGTTCTTTGTTAAAGTGGTCGTCAATTATCACCAAAACGATTACCGGAATAATCGCGAACGATTACCGGAATAATCTACGGCGATATTGCCGACGAAGAAAAGCCCGGCCCCAATCCAAAAGGAGGGTACCGGCCCTAGAGTCTTGCCGATGATGAAGAAGAGCACGGCCCCCAATCCAAAGGAGGTGGCCGGCCTTAAAAGAGAAGGAGAGAGGTTGAAGATGCAAGTATAGTTCAATTTGAAAAAATGGGATTTTGCAAACGATGTTTCGGAGGACGAATCTATAGTTCGTCGGAAAGAGGATGACGAGGAGGTGAAGATGGTATGCTTGGTGGTGGCTACGGTGGTGCAGGTGGTGGTGGAGATGGTGGTGAAGTTGATGGAGAGGATGGGTTTCTTTGATGTTTCTTGGTGAAAAGAGGTTGAAGAAGATGGTGTAGTTGTTGGAAATGGAGGAGGAGATGGAGGGGAGAATGGTGGAGGAAATGGTGGAAGAAGTTGGTGGTGGATGTGATGAAAAATAGAGGGAGGTGGCCGGCCAAAGGAAGGGCTTGGTGCTGTTTTCGTTGCTGTTGGAGGCTTGCTGGAAATGGAAGATGGAAGGAAAGAATAATGAAAGAGAGAGAAGATGGGAGTGCATGTGAATATATAGATAAAGGGAAAGTTTATTATTACCATCTTGCCCTCCATTCAAATCAAAGAAACGCAAGAATGGAGACTTGCGTCTCCATTCAATTGAAGCCCGCGTCTGGGCTATAAGAGCTGGACGCGGAGATTATTGCTGCGTCCAGAAAGAAAAACATAAGGTTGTGTTTACGGGAAAAAGACAAAAAGGCATGGGTGATTTGACCTGAGTTGATTTTGCCCATAAGCATTAAATGCAGTATGGAGAGGATCACTACATTTAATGATGAATCCAGTTGGTGAAACTCGCGTCTGAGGAAGGAGAGAGAAAATGGGAAAAAGAGAAAAGTGGAATATTTGGATAAATTCCCGGTATCTGGGAAAATACTGAAAACTCCGGAAAAGTCCAAAAATTGAAGTATCTCAAAAAGTCTCCTAAAAATTCTCAAAAATAATAAATATTATTTTAAGATTTTTAGTGAAATCGGTTTTCAGAAATTCAATTCCATTTTCAAAATAAAAATTCTGGAATCCACTGTGAACGGAGTCTACACCGGATAGGCTGGATTTTTGATAAAATCTGAAAATTCTAAAAAAATTCATTTAGATAGAAAACATGATTTTAAGAAATATTGTGAAAGCGGTTTTAATATTTTCAACTCCATTCGTAAATTAAAAATTCGAATGTCGGTCAGCGAAACTGGCCGACACCGGTTTTGAAGATTTACAACTTAATTCCGAAAAATTCCAGAAAATCATGAAAAATCTAGAATATAAAAAATAATATTTGAAACTGAAATCGGTCAAATCTGAATACTGGAAAGGTCAAATCATGCAGTACTGCTATATGAGTAAGATAACAGAAAAAAATAAAATAAAATAATAAAAATACGCTCCAAAAATCAAGATACATAATTGTGTACGTATACCGAGGATGGGGTGTTACATAAAGTTTCTCTGATCTCATTGCCTCATCACTGTCTAAACCAACCATCTAATTTCTATAGATGTACCCACAACAAATTTGCTACAGACATTATCCAAAGAGTCACAAACAACTCCATTTCATCCACAATATTTTTATACATATATTTGTTACATTATTCTCTTCTTTTCAGTAGAGTTTTCCTTCAAATAAATGAAAAATAAAAATTAGACAAAAAATTGATTAGAGTTTTGGGCCAAATACGCGTATTCTCAGTTTATGCCATGTAATACTATTGGTCTAGCTCAAGCTTTCTGGTCCAAATCTAACTTGAGTCTTTACGGAAACTTGAGAGAGTAGGACTTGTATCCTTTCGAGTTAGGTTCGAGCTAGTTAGAAATACATCATTTTTATTTTTCTTCTTTAGTTTTTGTAATGGAAAGTCATAATTAGATAATTTTGTTTGTTTTCAAATAGAGTCAAGAGAATAATATATAGTACATACTTGTAACACAGTCTAATCTCTTAGCTGCAAAGGTTACTTGATATTGCTATAATTCCTGGAAAGTGATTGTCTTAATAATGATTTATTAGTTGAAGTTTATTGGAATGGGGTCATTAAAAATCCCACTTGAAGTGTTGCAAAAACTGACATGATGCATGTGGTGGTGGTTGTGTTGACACCCGATACTCATCTCTGCTTTCTCAATACATGGCCTCTTGGACCCACCTACACCCAAAAAACAATAGAAAAAATGGGTGTTAATGTCCTTTTATTAGCTTCAAAATTTGTGCCCCTTTCATATATATATATATATATATATATATATATATATATATATATATATATATATATATATATATATATATATATATAGAGATAGACTTGTATCCTTTCAAAAGGATTTGATCCCGGATCCTTCCCACTCAAATTCAACCCTCCAACATTCGAATACAAGATCCATTCCGTTGAAGTTGATCTATACTATTTCAAGTATCTATAAACCAAAAAAAAAGTGTTTTAAATACTTTTTGCCCATCCATCAAGCGACGCAAAATGGACGGCCGAAAGTAGTGAGTTGGTTAGATCTATGTCTTTAGACATACAAATTCTCGATCCGACCATTTCATTATGATCTAAACATTTAAAAACCCCTATAAACTAATTTTTGTTAGATTTCAAATGTTCTACACCGTTAAACTAACCAACTCACTATTTAGGCCGTCCGTTTTTCCCCTACTTGATGGATGGGCAAAAAATATTTAAAACACTTGATTTTTTGTTTATAGATACTTGAAATAGTATAGATCAACTTCAACGGAGTGGATCTTGTATTCGAATGTTGGAGGGTTGAATTTGAGTGGGAAGGATCCGGAATCAAATCCTTTTGAAAGGATACAAGTCTATCTCTCTCTCTCTCTCTCTATATATATATATATATATATATATATATATATATATATATATATATATATATATATATATATGAGGAATCTGTACCTCAGCCGCCAGCTGAGAGAGACTCTGTCAGCTGGCGCAAAGTGACTGAATTTTAACCACTATTTTGACTACTGGTACCAAGGTCGCAATTTTATATGAGGACTGTGACAATGTCGCAGTGATTTTATGAGGAAGGTTGTCATGGTCGCAGTCTTTTCCTGAGGGCTGCTACCAGGGTCGCAGTCCTAATTACACTAAAATTATATGATTTTTTAGGACTGCGACCATGTTATAGTGGGCTGCGACCAAGCTGCAATGGGTTTGCAACCATATTAAAGTGACAGTTGAGAGAGTCTCTCTCAGCTGGCAGCTGAGGTACATTTTTCACTATATATATATGTTTTATTAAAATATTAATATTAGTCAGTGGGGGAACTGTTCGTATCATAATAAGCTTCTCTCTAATTCGATATGAAGACTTTCAATAAATCAAGCATCCTATAATAGTAAAGATAAGATAAGGGTCTTGTTTCTTGAGGGGAGGATATATCAAGAAGTGCCCCCCCAAAACCTTGGGAGACAGAGAATTAAGTAAAAAGAATGGAAGTTGTTTTTTTAATCAATTTATTTTATTTTATAAAGAGACTTCTTTTCCTTTGATGTTGTTTGTTTGCGCCGAAAGTGACAAGGAATTAAGTTTTTGCCTCCAATAATATGAGCCCTGCTGTGTTTTCCTGACCCAGGTTATTTATTTACTCTAATAAGGTGCGCCCCACTTCTAACTAAGTAAATTGCATGAACAATATATGAACGGCACGAAAAGCGTTTTTCAAGTGTTCTGAGTTGAAAACCCCAGAAAACATGAAACAATGTACCCCGCCACATTTTCATCGGCCAGCTTTCCATGAGCCAAACAGCCCCTTGGTTTGGTCTTGGCGGTCCCTAGTCCCCACATGGATGGCATATTCTTGGTTTTTGCTCTCTTGAAGATTAATACTTCAGTTTTTCTAAGATTCTAAGTTTCTTACTGTTTGTAATGTACTAGAATGAGGCATTGTCTAATGACACTAATTTATCAAAGTCTAAGTTGTATGCCGTGGTTAAATATTTTCCACATACTTGATTAAAACTCCTCAAAAATAGACCAACGAAAAGGTAAAATAAAAAAAGTACACACATGGGACCTTATTATGAAAGGGTTTGGGTCTGGGTTTTGATCTTAGTCTAGGCCGAGTACAATTTGATGCGCTTACAAGATTAATGGGTAGATATTTATTATAAAAACTCGTATCTTACCTATTAGTTTGTGTTTGGTTTATCAAAATTTCAAAGTTTCCTAGTTTTTTTTTCCTTCCATTTGTCGTGTTTGTTTACGTGGAAGTGAATAAAACAAGAAACCAACTAAGCTGATTAATAAGTACATTATATTAGCAAAAACATTACCATTGGTCTCTTTTTTTTTACTTTTAAAATTATTTTACATTTTTAATGTTTTTTTTTGACAAATTATCAGGTTTCTTGTGGGCTCAACCCATTTTAGGTTGAAAATGAATGAAGCAATTTGTTGATGTTTCGTTAACACAGAACACACACTAGTACAGAATACATATTTAATGACAGTTAAAACCTAACTTTAAACAGGAATTTACAACTGACTTGTATGCTAGAGTCGTGATATCTCTAAGTATATGACGGCGGTTTTCAACCGCTATCATATAGGAGAATAGATGTCGGTATCATATTAAAACTGGCATAAAAAATTGACTTAACGTCGGTTTTGAAAAGAATCGACATTAAAAGTGGATTTAACGCTGGTTCTTAAAGAAACCAACATCAAAAGTAATTTTTTTAAAAAAATTCACAGAGGAAGCAGCTCAGCAGAGAGTTGCTTTCTGCTCTCAACAGAGAGCTGCTCTTAAGAACAATGACACGAGCTAACAAGAACGTACAAGAACAATAATTCATTCTCAAGAACAATGAACAACTCAACATATACACTAAAAAATGAGATTCATTTCAATTTCTTAAAAAGTTCGACACATCTCTAGAATTAGGAGTCTGCCCTAATACAATTATCCAATCGGCGCAAACGACCTAAAATCATTCACAAGGCGCGCGCACGCGCACGCGCACACACACACATGGGTAGAGTTACAATACACATAGGTGTAACTAAGTTAAGTTACACACACCTCTTTTCACTACACAATAATTTTGCTTGTTGAGATGCAAACAAAATAAATGTGAGTGGTCCCCACAAGGTGTTTAAAAAATATTTTTTTTGTGGTGGAAAGAGATGTGTGTAAGTTAACTTAGTTATACCTATGTGTATTGTAACTCTACCATATATATATATATATATATATATATATATATATATATATATATATATATATATATATTCAGTCATCCCTCGCAGTAATATATATACAATAATCTATTTAAAAGCCACATATAGATTTCAAAATATATACACATCAGTAGAGCAATATTTGAACCCTCACTACACTGCATGGCCGTCCCTCGTGCATCACCGCCTAGCCGATCTCACTCGGAGCCACCTCCTAGCTAGTGATGGATACTTACCAAAAGATGATGAAAATATCAAACAAGTATATATCATAAATATGAAACATGAAAAAAGCATGGATCACAATATATGAAATACTAAAATACTCACTACTAAGCATACTCTAGAACGAATTTTGCCTGTTCTTCGCGAGTCACATACACTTCATCATTCGTGAATACGTTTTATTATTATAATGTGAAGATATTAAAATTAGTATCATGTTTAGTTTAATATTAACAAAAATAAAAATTAACTTTTATGTTAAATGATTATACATGTATTGGAATAGGATTTCATTAAGATGCAACGATCTCCAGCATAAACCGCATCATGATAATATACGCACACCACGCTATTCGGTTGACGAGGACACTACAAGAATTAAATTAATAAGATATAACTTAAACATTATTAATTTTTAGAAAATATCAAATACTAAAAGAAAAATATCTTAATTAACCTGCATATAAGATGCATACTCATAGACTATACATTTTAATTACTATTTGTGATAAATATAGCCATGACTCTTTTCATAATACAAACAAGAATATTAATAAAAAATCTACACACACACACACTAGAGCTAATGAAGTAGATATAAATTTTAAACACTCACATATTAATCATATCAACAATCTCACGTCGTGGCTCGTGATGTAACGGTCTAACAAATATACAATAGTGTTGTGTGAATCAATCATACATAACACCCAAAGTGAAGTATAACAGAAATTAGTATGAAGTTGAATTAAAATAATAATTAAATTTTATTATAAAATTCGAGTACTTACCCTGTATTCAATGGTGCAAAATACAAATGACCGCGCTAACATCCTTCCATTGCATTTGCGATAAACACAACTTTTTCCCTTTAAACCTCAGCCAAAGCATTATAAACATATGCGATACTGTATAAAAAAAATAAAATCATACATACCACTGATGCCTACACAATTACATATTTGATATAAAAACCTAAAGGAAAAATAAAATTAACAATTAAAAAACCTAAAAATATTTAATTCACATAAATTAATAAATATTAATTACTTTCTTAATATATACAGTGATGCATGCCGCGCTTATTTCCTCCTTGCTTGCGAAATGCAAATATCACTGTAACGGTCCCATATTTCATAGATCCTTAATAATCATAAACACTCTTTTAAACTAATAGATTATCATAATCATTTTCAAATCTTTAAAAATTGCAGCAGCACTTTCTTTGTAAATACTAATATGCCCAAATATACAATTCAATACACAATAATTTCGGTCAAGATCAGCCTACTTATTCTCAATCCAAACATGTAAACTAAAGTCAATAATCGTTCATACTATCATAATAATATTTCAGCTCACGACGGCCTACTTAATCTCCAAATAATAATTTCGGCTTGACATCGCCTACTTATATGAAAACAAAAGAATCATATGCTCGAGAGTACCCCTCTCGGCATCCACAACATAACACCGAATTTTATAAGTCCAACTCATCAAGATCATAACCATCTAACTTATACTATATATAACATCAACAAGATTGTAAACATATACAATATGAAGTTTTACAAATACAATTACAACTCCAAAACTTTTCTATATAACAGAATTTCTAACGAAGCGCTTGAAACTTTAATTTGAGCCTTCGCCTCACCATAACCTGAAAACATAATAATCTGTGGAGGGATGAGCTCAACAGCTCAGTGAGGAGAGTAAAAAGGAGATCAAAAAAATGATATACATGACAAAGCAAAAGGAAGCATGCTTTTTTCTTCAAAAGGCATGGCAAATATGGATAAAGAAATGAAACAATTATATGAAGGCAGTCAGCCCAACTATCACTATGGTTTGCCAAAATGACTTGACTCCTTCGGTTAATGATTTTACAACTTAAATCTCTGTACTGTTAATTACAGGGTTATGAATTGTATAAAATACTTTACTTTCGTGACTTAATTTATTACCAGTTTCATTTCATGTGTACATAATCTATACACTATACACGACGGTATACCAATCACAATAAGTTAATCCAGATAGTACATATATCACAAAACATACTTATATGTTGTATATCATATCACTCTTCAAGTACTGCATGGATTAACCCTTTCACTTTCACCCCTCATATAATATTTCATTATCACATATAATAAAGCAGAGTTTCACAGTCCTGCATAAAGGACAATCATACAATACTATTCAATTTAAATAAGCACATCTTATTTCATGACACACGACCTATCTCATACCCCGTCTTCATACCTACCAGCTTTCGCTGGCC
Organism: Agave tequilana; assembly: GCA_038442645.1. Taxonomy (NCBI): domain Eukaryota; kingdom Viridiplantae; phylum Streptophyta; class Magnoliopsida; order Asparagales; family Asparagaceae; genus Agave; species Agave tequilana. The sequence goes on from JAVJIF010030383.1 coordinate 154,264, forward strand.
CCTTCCTTCATTTAACACACACGATATCATACCCCGTCTTCACACCTACCAGTTCTCGCTGGCCCCTTCCTTCGTTTAATAACACATAATGTCATACTCCGTCTTCACACCTACCAGCTCCCGCTGGCCCCTTCCTTCGTATGCATAAAAATAACACGACATGCGCATACATCACATACAAATCAACTATCAAGGTAACACACACAGTGTCAGTTGCATTGTGATATACTTTTTTCAATCACCAATCATGTGATTGATGTGTCATACATGATCAAGTTCATGTAACTAACAAGTATATGCACGCATTCAAACATACATACTATTTATATTTCTCATTCATTCAATGACGTATTAGTTATATTCTCGATACTCGTTCTTTTGTTATAAGTGTTTGGTAGGAAAATTGAGGGCGTGTGTAAATTCTTTATTTGTTTGTAAAAAAATTACAACGGATCAATAATCCGATTACAAGAGAGGGAAGATATTCAAGCTCAAATCTCCCCTTTATTTAATGCCAGGTTCTTGATGTGGCAATGAAAAGTGAATCTTGTTTCTCGTTGACCGGGTGAATGTCAAGACCTCTTGGGAATCTTCTCTTTGGATGGTGGACGAAGTAACACAATTCTGTCCAACAAGAATCTTAAAGAGACTTTAGGCAAGAATAAACTTGAACTCAGCAAGTTGTTAGAAGAGTCAAACTCTTTTATATTCCACAGTTAGTGATTCAAATTTCTCTAGGATTTGCAACCAAAAATCTCTGACCACTATTCAGTAGCAAACTGAAGTATTTATAGGGGTTTCAGGGGTAAAATTGTCCCCTAAAAATATTCTATAATGGAGGTTAACTCTCTCATTACATGGACAGTAATTAACCCAGAAATGAGAGTAGTTATAACCGAGACACGGGCTTTGAGCCTCGCATTTTGTGTGAGTTTCAAACTCTACCAGGTGCGGGCTTCAGGCTTTCGCATCTTGACACTATACTGATGTAAGGACGTGGGCTTCGAGTCGCGTCTTGGCTATTACCGAATAGCTAGGACACGGTTTCAACCCTCGTGTCTTGGTATTGTACGTGTGGCTACAATTAGCCGCGCGTCTGAAGTTTTCTGATGACTTATCCTCAGTGATTTTTTTGACAGTCTATAGAACCTCCTCCAAAGTTTTTGATATTCCACGATTGACTGGGACTGATTTCGAAATACTTTGGATCTTGGTTGGATTAATACTCCTCATGATTGAACTGACAATCATTTGAGATACGTTGAGCTTGATCCTGTCTGAAATATGGTCTTCGTGAGTGTACTGTAAAACCCTTTGAAGCCACCAGAGATGATCATAGTGAGTGTCTAGATACGCAATCTAGACCTCCTCAGTGCTCTGAGCTAGTTATTGGTGTACTATTGAACCAGGGGTAAACAGTCATTTGCTTGTGCCAATGTACTGTTGAACTGATTGCAGAAGTAAAGACTGAATGCAAGTCTTATAGACGCTGGGGTCATGTTCCTCTAGAGACGAAGTCCTCACTCAGAGTGGGGGAGCATCTATTAATTTGTTGAAGAAAAGCGGCCTCTGAAGGGACGCGATCTTTGGAGTGAAGGCGCAGCTCTACTCTGTTGACTAGATACAGCTTTGGCCTTACTGAAGAGACACGACCTTTGGAGGGACACAGCTTTGTTAAACGTGAATCCCATATTCTGGGCGCGTTACCACGTGTCTGGCGGAGTTGAGGGGACATCTTTCCTTTGACACACGAAATTCGCGTCCATTTAAGACGTATGCCACGCGTCGGGTGAGGATTAGGCCTCGAGACATGCGTCACGTATCTCTGCGGATCACTGTGTCTATAAAAGACAACAATCTTTCAAGAGTCATCATTAGACTCTTCTTCTTCTTCGCTGAGCTTTGTATCGAGGGTTAAGAAAAGCTTAAAGCTTTTTTTCATTTTCATCGTCTTCAACACCGATTTCACGGTCGAAATGGCACCGAAGACCAAACCTGCTTCCTCGTCCTCGAGCGCTATCACTCCAGAGATTCAAGTAGGCGATTCTTCCACGCAGTAGGCCCCCATTTCAGGTAATAAAATGGCATCTAAACTGGTTTATGCCATTAAAGAGCCTTAAAGAGTTTTCTTAACTCTTAAGTCTCTTTTGAATATGAACTGCCAACGCGAGGCGCATGTCTGTGTTTGATTTTCAGACGCGGCACTTGAATTGGTAGGCAAGACGCGGGTTTGATGACCTCCATGCCTTCGCTTCATCAACTTGAGTCTGTATCTGTTTGTTGAACGCAGGCCTCGTTGAGCCCTACGTTTTGAGCTTAATACTCAGAATTTTTCTAAGTGTGGGGAGGTTCAGACACAGACTTCCTATGATCCTCGCATCTTTAAGATCAGACGCAAGTTTCACTGATTCTCGCGTCTGAGTCGACACTTAGAAAAATTTCTAAGTTATAAATTTTAAAATGCAGGCTCCATGCAGGCCTTGTATTTTTGAGTCTAGACGCAGATTTTGCTGATTTTTGTGTCTAGATTCATTCCTGCGTTTGAATTTAAAACATCTAGCCATTTTCTTTTAGATTTCTAACTAAATGTTGTCTTCTTTACAGTGCGATACTCTTCTAACCCCCAGTCCAAGAAGTACCACTTTGGGCACGTAGGCGGCGCTGATCGTAATCTGACATTCGCGGTTCAGAAGACTGCTCCTATGACTACTGGTAAGTCAAAGGAGCAAAATGAGAGGATCTCCAAGGCCAGTATGTTGACCCTTCGGGAGATTATTTCTAATGGACTGTTTGAGTCAGATTCCCACACTCTGCTAAGGAAGCCTGCTTTCTTCTTTGGTGACTCAATTGAAGAGGATGACACTACCCTTTATGACAGGAACTATAAATGGCTCTGCCAAATTGGCGATAGAAAGTTCTTCCTTCCGAACATGGAGAGAACATATCCCCTAGCCTATCTGCAGCACATATCGGTGCATCAGATAATGGGTTGGGACTTGGTCAAGCCCTATTCTGGAGTCTCTTTAGGCAAAATAGGTGCCTATGAAGCCTACACCGTCGGACATGGGACGTGCGTGCTGGGGTCATATCCCGGCTTAGCCAGGAGTGAGTACCCAAAGGGAGAGACTCCCCGGCTTGGAGCTACCTTCCTTCAATAATTCCTGGAGGTGGGGGGTGATTTTCCCCCCTGAATTCCATGCGACCGGCTGGATTCATTCTACTGGCAAGCATTGGTGGTGTAGAATAGTAGGGTTTGTTTTAGCAAATCTTGGTGATCTTCTACTACATGCTTGGCTGTACGAGGCCATTAGAGTTGTTCAATACGGCCTTCCGCAGAGTATGCAATATTTTTACGCTGTCCTGGATCGTTACAATCCAGAAACTTGCACCTTTTTCACTCCCGTGGCAGAAATGGGGCATGCCCTTCATGAGATGTATGAAGTCTCAGGACTAGTGATGGGAGATGCCTCCTATAAAGACTACGTCCCAACTTATGAGAAGCTTCACCTCTTGAAGAAAGAGGACCCTCAGGTGTATGAGACATATTGGGAAGTGTTGTGCCACCTCCACATCTGCGGGCTGATATCCTCTTGGAGGAACAGAGGCATTAAGCAAATATTTTGGGTGAGCTACTTGTTCAACGGTATAAACGAAAAAGATAGCCCAGTGACTGTCTGATATGGTTTTTGAAAGTTTTCATCACCAAGCCTGAGTTCCCGTCTCTGGCCGGGCTCTATTGGCGGGCTTCCTCATGTTATGGCTGAAGCGTTGTGTGGTACCAACGCTACCGCATGAAGTAATTGTTGCTGACGTGGTGTACCCGGCGGTCTTGCTAGCCCACAGAAAGTCTATTACCCTTCTTTCAGCGATGGTAGCTGGGATACAGAGCGGGCTGCGTGCAGTAGCAAAGAGCTTATGTCGAGTGGAAGCCATTGTGGATGCAGAGGGGAACCCCGTCACAGATTCTAAAAGTCGTCCCTTAGTCAAGACTCCCAATCCCAGAGTCGAGCTCCCATATACGTACCTGATGGCCTGGTATGTCCTGCACTGCCCTTCATTGATGACAATGGTATATTCCTCTGAGGGTTTCATCACTTTTGTGCAGAGGCTAGAGAGGTCGCGCTGGCTGCAATATTATATGTTCTTTATTCGGAAGACAATTCTGAATGGGAACAACTATCAGCTGGACAGGTGCTTCCCCGAGATCATGATGTGTCTTATGGGGACAAATTTGTAAATTCTGAAACCCCGAATGGCTTCACTCGGTTACCCTCTGATGTCTTTTGGTGGCTGATCAACATTCGGCCCGGGTATTTGGTATTTTGGCAAGGGAATTTCTGCACGCTAGAGCCTTACATGCCTTATCGGTTTGCCCGACAGTTTTGGTATGATCAGCTGTACATTGGCCACCCAAATCTACGCCTTCGCTTCAGTGGGAACCTATTTAAAGGAGCCCGGGTTTGGTATTACAGCGTAGCGGGGGGGACCGGAGCTATCTTTACCCTTTCTCATAATACTCCAAACTTTTATGCTAGCTTTGGTTTTTATTCGTGGTACTTCATGGCGAATCAGGTGCCCGAGTTTGGAATAAATACTTCATGTATTAGGGGCATTAGTCCACGTACAAAACCAAGCTGGGGTCCAAAGGTTGCCAGATGCGAGGGATGGATGAGTTCCAGGCAGCAGAGAAGGAGGAGAGGGGTGAATCTAAGAGGGAGGTCAGCCTCACCGGGACAGCAGCTGCAGAGCCGGAGCCTCGGATAGTGACGACTAAGGAGCAATCTACTAAAAAGAGTCGACGAGATGTGGCCAAACGTTCTCGTGGCTCTGCTTCCCAGGGTGAGCCCAGGCCAAAGAAGGCCAGGAAAGGAACTGAAGCTAAAGTTTCAATGTCCGAAGTTGTCCCTGCTAGTGCTGAGGAGCAGGAGGAGGAAGAAGAAGAAGAGGAGGAGGGGGAAGTCCTCACTCTTCATTTCCGGGGTCTGCGTAGTAGAGGCCCCGCTATCCTGGCGGAGGGAGAGCCTGTGGGTGAACCTGTTATAGCTGAAGAGGTCGAGCACCCTGATGTCGACTTGGTGGGGAGGGATGATGTTGAGATTTCGGGGGTCTCAACTCAGCCTGGATCCTCTTCAGCTCATGAGGAGAGGGTGGAGGTGCAACATCCTGGGTCTCCCAGTGTATTGATGCCCGCCTCGCGGTTTATCGAACCCAGCCCTACTACCGGGGTACTCAGCGGTAAAGCTTCGATTGCTGAGACTTCCTGTGTCGAGTTATCGTCTTCCTCGTCCGAAGAGCATGGCTATTGTTCTAGCGAGGAAGTCAATTTTGGCGATGAACCCGTCCTTCCTGACACAAGCAAATTCTTGCATATCTCTGAGGAAGAGATACAGGGGTACGTCCCTGCGATGGTTTCGCCGATAGCAGATATTGTCACTACTAAAGGTATTTTTCTTTGTCCTCCTGAACTGGTTCTCCATCAAGTTAGGAATGAGTCTTAACATTTCCTTTTGACTCTCTTCCATAGGACTGGCTGCCGGTAGTAAAGCTATAACTTCTTCTCATATTAAGGAGATGATCTAGGAGCTAGCCCAGCAGGAGGGCCTTGAAGCTCCTGCTACCGTGATGCCTCATGAGGATGCAACTGCCCAGGTCGGGGAGCACTCATCCCCAAGTGGCTTATCCAGAGATTTGCCATCTTTAGATCCTCAACATGGTAAGATAATATTGACGTGCTAGATACTCTCCTTTTCATCATTACCACTGACGTTTAATATTATGGTTCACAATGAGCACTAGGGTAGTTCAAGTGGAGGATCCCACGGCTAGCGTTGGCACAGAAGATAGCACAGTTTAAACTTCGATAGGTGAACCCAGCGCCGTAGAGTTTGCTGTTGCTTCTATTACAGTGGAAGCTTCGACAACAATGACCGACCCAAAGGTACTGGCGATGACCTCAGTGTTTGACGAGCCTGTTATCGGCCTCACTCCTGCACAATTTGAATTGGTTCCCGTCTCTCGTTTTGTCATAGAAAGGGGGTCCGGGAGTGCATCAGCAGGGTTGTCTCCAGCTACTAACATCATGGAAGAGTTAGCACGTGAAATGGTGTGATAATTTTTTGCTTCCATAAGGTCCTGTATCGACTTGGTCCTTTCCGGGGGCAGTTCCTTTGAGTTTGCCCTGCTGCTTCTCGAGAATCAAATCGAGAACATCAGTCACACTGGGAGTCCTTTGCAGGCTAGGGCATTCCTGGTGCTGGTCAAACAACTAGAGAGCCACCTAAAGGAGCTAAAGATCCTGGAGAATGCTGACTCAATGGATGAGGCTCGGTCGACACTGAGTAAGCTCCTCGCCGCTCAAGAACACGAGCGAAAAGAGATAAAGGAGCAAATGGCTGAAGAAGCCCGCCATCTTCAACACTTCCAAGCCGATTACCAAAGACTGGTTGGCGATTCAAAGGAATCCGAAGTCGTCATCCAAAGTGTAGAGCAAGTTATTGCCACTGCTCAGATTACTATTTCTAGGGCCCAAGCCCTGATTGAAGTCAACGAGCAGAAACTTGTTGCTGCTAGGAAAAGGCAGGAAGAGTCGGAGGTTGCCAAGAAGCTAGTCCAAGAGGATCTTGCTACTCACTCCTCCAGGTTGGAGTCTCTTCAGGCACAACTGGCTACGAAGAGATTTTTGTCCGAGGAAGAGTTGCGGGCCCAATCTTTGGTGGAGGCTGAAAGGGCACGTCAGCACGAGATGCATCGCCTCCGGGAGCAAATCCATTCTTTGGCAAAGCAGAATTATTAGCCTTCTTCTCCTTTTTGTATCGTCCCATTTTTTTGTAACACTCCATTTGTCGAATAAGAGTGTTTGTGTTACTTTTATCATTTTTGAGTCAAATAATAAAAGTTCTCAAATTTTGTCTCGTCTCTATCCTTTTAGACTCTTTTGCTACCTGGATGAACTCAGTTTTCATAGTCATACTCCTTGACTATTTGTAGAAACGCAGCCTCTAGTCGTTTTGATAGGGTATGACCATGAATAATAAACTCAGGCTGTACTGAGTTCATAATTGAGACGCGGTTTTCATCTATAGTGGAGACGCGATTTTGGGCTCCTTAAGAATGACGTGCGGGTCTAAGCTGGTTGGTAGGGACGTGACTCTGACTCAATAGAGATGCGACTCTGGTCCCTTGAGAGGGCGCACCCTTGAAGTGCGAGCCTGCATTCTTGAGAAAGGAGACACGGCCTTTAGGTTCATGAAAGGACGCGGACTTTAGGACGCAGCCTTCAAGTCTTGTGAATGGGTGTGAACTCAGGACGCAACCCTTATTAGTCATGGTAGGTGGTCCCAGCTTGCTGAGGAGACGCGGCTCTGAACCACTTCAGGAGACGCAGTTGTGGCCTCTTCAGTAGGAATGAAAGGAATGTAGCCCTCGGGTCTATGAAGGTCGCGGACTTGTGGACATGACCTTTGAGTCTGCGCATGATGTAGTTTCCTAAGCGTCACATGCAGCCCATCTTAAAGATCTTGCTGGATCTTTTAATGTCAAGTCGGTTTTAACTATTGGGGACTTATGTCCTTCGATGTTTCCTGAAGTGGCAATCCACGTGTCAGCTCCTTGCTGACTTGATGTCTGATGGCTTTGATTTTTATGCCATTAATTGTAAGCCTTATGGCTTGCCTATAAATAGGCCTCAACCTCTTAACAGTCCATTACCTAGACTATTTTTCTTTGCGATCATGCGCTCTGAAGGTCTTCGTCTTGATTTGTCTATCTTCCCTTCAAGGGTATATGTTCCAATGAAAAGCAAGAACTCAAATCTTTCATGCTTTCTGAACTCAAAGTTTTCATACTTTCCTTTAATCTTCTCTAAAGATTATCACTGTCAAGTGATTTCAAGATCAAAAAGTATCACCTTAAGTGCTTTTACAGCCGTGTCTTGATGAATAAAGTTTGACTTCTAGACAATTCTTCACCGAGTAGGAATCATTTGTCGCCATGAAACACTCAGTCCCACTGAGTTTCCATTTTCCTGTCCATTGAAGAAATTTGATCTCTTGATCTCCTCTTGAAGTCTGATTGATGGGCCCGTGTTCGATAGTCGCGTCTTTCAGACTTCTTGATGAAGCGCGAGCTGACTGACTTTTAATTCTAAGTCACAAGTCCTTTGAACGCGAGTGTGACAAACTCTTTACTTGGATCTTAAAACGCGAGCTTTGTACATAAAGCTCGCGTTTGATGTTCTTGACTTAAAGAATTGTAATTCTTTTGAGACCTCTGGACTTGGCTGTGGCAACCCCTGTATTTCAAATGCGGTTGTGGCGAACTCTGCATTTAGGGTACCTCGCGTCTTATATCATGGACGCGGGTCTAAAACCAGACCGCGTTTAGATAGTACTGGTCAACTCCGCGTCTGAAGTTCATAACTTCAATCGCGTCTGCCCTTCAGCTTTTCTATTCTTACCTTAACAGAATTTTAACTTTTTGATTTTTTGCTTCTTGCAGGTTCTGGAAGCTTCAGTCAATCTTCTGCGTCTTTACTAGGCTCTTGGGAGAATATTTCGACCGGCCAGTTTGTTCAATTGGCAAGCACTCGGGGAATCAAAGCTCCTGTTCATGGGCAGGGAGGCTTCGCGTGGTTATTGATACCCATCAAGGCCTTATTGGACATGATGCACCAACATTGTTCTGGGTTTGTCATGGTCACAGTGGGTGGTGGTGGGTATGGTCCTCTTGCAGGTCACTGATTAGTACACAAATGTGCATATTTTACCATATCATTCCCATGCATTTTAGCAAATAAATATATGATTTTCACTCATCTTCTCTGTATTTTTACAGGTCCACAACTGAAATGGGAGAAAGCCCAATAATCACTTTAATTAGCAATAATTAAAGAGATTAATTCCAAGCCCAAGATAAAGCCCAAATTTGAAATCAGAATCCAGAGAGATCCGCGTAACAACTCAAGATTCTAGAAGGCCACGTGGATAACAACCTCATAACAACTTTGCAACAGAAAGTTGTTGCTGAACGGCCTTCAAACTGCCGCAATTTGCCGCCAATCTGCGGCAGATCTGGGTTTGTTGGATCTCGGATTTTGCGCCAACGGCCTAGGCTCTCGAAGCTTCTCTCTGATCCTATAAATACTGCACCTGGACCTGCGAGAAAAGACTGAATGGAGAAGAGAGGAGAAATTAGTAGATGCTTGTATTTTTCTAGGTTTTTTCTCTAGGTTTTAGTTCTTTAGACCCTCTTCTTCTTCCCTAGAAATTTTGTAAAGAAAGAGTTGTAAGAGAGAGAAAGCTTGTGTACATCAAGGAGTGACACTTTGTGAAGCAAGGATTGATCCATTCTCTTCTCTCTATTCTTGCATTTTCTAGTTTACTTGCTTTCTTTACTTGTTGCTTTACTTTCTTGCACTTTTACTTCATGCTTTGTTTTTCTTTTGTAATGGCTAGTAGTAGCTAATTCTTTCTACCATGTGCTAGCTAACAACTTACCTTGCTAACTACTAACTCATGGGTGATTGCTATCTTTAATCTTGTAAGTTGTATGGTCTTCTCTTCTCCGATGGGTTAATTTCATTTCTTGGCAAGTATCTTGTTGTAATTCTCCATATGATTCATGTGTGCCTCATTTAGAGCCTTGTCTTTGAACAAGTGCCTTGATGGAACATGGAGATGGATCACCAAACATATGCTAATTGCTAGCATCCCTTGAGTGTCGCTCTTTTGATTCCATTATTGAAAGTCTATCTTGTAGGCCGATGACATCTATGAAGGCTACAAGACAAGTCCAAGAATGATCCCCCGTCATCCAAGTGGGAAAGTAATTAGTCCAACACGCAAGACGAATCTTGGCCGATGAATCCACATGAGGCACGCATCACCATCACGGAGTTTAGTAAGTCTTTAGCAAGGAAGCAAGGTTAGCTAGCCATGGTTTTCTTCATCTAAAAGTCTTTTCAAAGTTTTCTTTTCTTTTTAGTGTGAATACCAAAGCAAACCTCTTCTTGATTTCTTTTCACTTTCATCATGAACATATCCATCCATTCTTTGATTTCTTTTTCAATGTTCTATTCATTCTTTTAAGCAAAGAAGAATTCTCGTTTTACATCTTCACTACCAATCGTAACGCTTCCATCGCAAGCTCTCCCTGAGAATCGACTCGGTATAGCCCATGCTATAACGGAGATAAGAAAGGGTATATTAATCATCTTTCATACATTTGTGGAGTGATCTAAGCACTTGAGGTTGTTTCTAAACCTTATCTCCTTAATTGAATACATATATTTGTGCTCATTTATACTCCATAATACGACACCTTTCCCGTCTTAATCAAATTTTTGGCGCCGTTGCCGGGGAGAGCAACAGATTTTCTTTAAAGTGAAGAACTAAACGAATCTTCTTCTCTGTTGCAGGTTACAGGTTGAAGAAACAGGAAATTTTGCATTGCAGAAACATATAAGCGGACCTGGGCCTCAGCTCTCGAAAGCAGAGACCAGGATCCCTCTGACTTGCCGCGTTCCCACGGCAAAAGCCGCGGTTCTGCAGCAAGGAGGAGCTCACTACTGATCATTTTTCTGCAGGATCTTCAGCTCTGCAAAATACTTCTGCTGCATTACTTAATTTCCTGTATTATTCACCCTATACCTGCTTAATAAAGTCAACAGTAAAACATTGGTTGAAATCGTTAAAAATTGTTTAGACATTTGCATCATTAGGCACGTATCTTTTCAATTCATTTACTTTTACTGTTGAAGAGTGCTGGAGGCAAGGTACGTGCGCATTGCATATAGACTAGGACTCACTCTTTGTTTGATTTAATTACGCTTTGGGTGATCCTTGTTTGTTATATCGTACACTTGCACGAATCAACTTTAAGGGCATAACCCATAAGAAAGATAAGGTGGGGATTTTATCACCCCTTCCTTAGCCCGAAAACCATTTTCCCACGCACTCACAATCCTAAGCTTCTAAATAAAAACTGCTAGACGCTGGCCCTAGGGACATTCGGACTCACTTAGGAGATTATCCTAAGGGGGAAAAGTGTTGGAAATTGACTTTTGTAAAATCAGTGTCTAGGAAAGGGATTGAGGGCCGAAAGCCCGAAGGTTGTTGGTTACTTAATTAAGGAACGTCTCTGACGGAAAACCTCCCACCAACCTTGCCCTTCCCTGGCTGATTTGCTTATAGTCAAAGTCTACACTAAACCTCCTGTGGACGATCTAATCAGTTAGGAGTCGTCTAGGTCCAGGAATCCTAGAAGCTTGGATTGATTTTTCTTTTATTTGTTTGTTATTTTCATTTTTTCTTTTTCGCTGGTGTGATCAGTGCACGTTGTTTGTGATTGTATATGTGAGAGTGGTTTCGTGATCCAAAATCTGCAAGATTTGATAGACTTTCTACATTTGCACTTACACTACCACTTGACATTATGGAAAACAACGTCTCACTTCAAGATCGATTTTATCCGATTCGCACCTCCCTTCCATCCTGCATTCTTCTCCCCGAGCCCAATGGAAATCACTTCGAGCTGAAACCGCAATTCATTAATACACTTCCCCGATTTCATGGTCTTGAGTCTGAGGACGCGTACCTCTTTATTCGTGAGTTTGAAGAGGTATGCCAAATGATGAGAATTTCCCAACTGATCGAGGATGCTGTTAGGTTAAGGTTTATACCGTTTGCACTGAAAGATTTAACTAAGAAGTGGCTTTACAATCTTCCTGTCAGTTCCATATCTTCATGGGATGATTTTGTCAAAGTCTTTCTTAAGAAATTCTATCCTATCCACAAAATAGCCCTCATGCGAAAGACTATCATGCAATTCAAGCAGGAACTAAATGAACCATTCTGGAAGTATCTTGAGCGTTTCAAAGACCTTCTAGCCCTGTGTCCTCATCACGGCATAGAGAAATGGCGTCTATGCCAGATTATCTATGACGGTCTAGATTACCAAACGAAAACCCTCCTTGAATCCATGTGTCAAGGGGAATTTTTGAAGAAAGATGAACATCAGGGGTGGGATCTCTTTGAAACCCTAGCTGAGAAAACCATTCAGTGGGAGTCATGTCCTGATAAATCCACTCCCACCACTTCCAGAACTGGTACCCACTCCATAGAATCCTCTATAGCCGCAGAAGCCAAGATTACACAATTGATGAAGAGGATAGAACTGCTTGAGTCTAGGAGAAATTCTGTTGTAAATCAGGTCAACCCATTACCTGTAATTCAACCGGGTTGCACCAACTGTCATGACCTTAGCCATGTCTTTGAGGAGTGTCCTTTGTATCAGCCCCAATCATATCAGGAGAACCTGAATGCAGCTTTTACCAGACCCCCATACTCCAACACATACAATTCTGGATGGCAGAACCATCCAAATTTCTCATGGAGTCAGTCTGGTCCTGAGCATCATAAACCACCACTTCCATATCCATATAATGCTCAGTCTCACACACCCAGTTTCAATCAAAATTCACTGTATGTTCATCCATCTCAAAGTCCACCTCAGTCACAACCATATCAAAACCCACCATACTATCAATCACAATTCCAGCCTCCATATCAACAACATCCACCCCAAAATAATTCAGAAATATCAGAGTTGAAAAAAATGCTAGAAACCTTTACAAAGAACTATCATCAGGATATGAATAAAGTTCAGGTCCAAATTGGGCAATTGGCTGAGAGACAAAAAGGACTGTTACCAAGTCAGCCATTGCCAACTCCCAAACATCACTTCCCTTTGAATGAAGTGGAAGATTCAGGACCCAGTCAATGTCATGCTATTCATACCCTGAGATCTGGAAAACAAGTTGATAATAAGGTTTCTGATCAATCATCTCATCCAATACCAAAGCCATCACCTCCTGTCCCAATACAACCAACTTCTGACAACCCATCCTCTAGTTCAGAGCCATCCACTTCAAAAGCCAAGGGTAAAGAAAAGGTAGATGAGCAACCCTATAAGCCTGTTGTACCATTTCCAAATAGGCTTAAGAATCCCAAGACAAATGCTCACATGGAGAAGATAAAAGAAATGTTCAATAAGGTCCAAATCAATGTCCCTCTTCTTGATGCCATACAACAAGTGCCATCATATGCCAAATTCTTAAAGGAAATGTGCACCAAGAAGAGGAAAACACAAGTCCCTAAAAAAGTCTTCCTAGCATCATCCATCAACGAGCTGCTCAATGGTCCAATTCCTGTTAAATATAAAGACCCAGGGAGCCTCACCATTTCATGCATCATAGGACAGACTACCATTAATAGGGCACTTGTTGATTTGGGGGCCAGCATCAATCTCCTGCCTTTCTCTGTGTACCAACAATTAGGGTTAGGGGATCTCCGTCCTACCCAAATGACCATACAATTGGCTGATCGCTCTGTCACTAGACCCCAGGGGGAAATTCACGATGTCCTTGTCAAAGTTGGGGAATTCATTTATCCTGTTGACTTTGTAGTCCTTGAAACAAAACCTGTGTCAAATTCCAATCAAAGGGCTCAAACTCCTGTCATTTTGGGACGACCATTCCTGGCTACTGCAAATGCCATCATTAATTGCCGGAATGGATCAATGAGGTTAACCTTTGGTAACATGACTCATGAACACAAAGTCTTCCACACACAACCTCGTAAAACAAAAGATCAAACATTTGAGGTTAGTTTCATTAGTAACAATTGTGAGGAAGAAGGTGAAGATCCAAAAGATGAGTCACAATCTTGTGATTCTCTTATCCGAGTACCTTTTCAACAAGGGATAGTTGATTTGGATATTTTCACCTTCAATGAGCCAACTGTGACTGTATCTGAACCTCCGATTGATATATCCTTTGAAGACCTGTTTGCTGATGAGATCATGTGTCTAGATGAGTCAACTCGGGGTAGGTTAGCTGATTGTCCACTTCCGGATGTTGACCTTAGTTTTGAAGAATTGTATGGAGAGGAGCTGAATTTCCTTAACATTGAAAGTGATGAGATTCAGAGTAAGAGTGGGGATAAGGAATTTTTTAATGAACAATGTGGTGGAATGAGGGTGAATGATAATAATAAAAAATTGAATCTGGAAATACCTAAGGCTCAAATAATTCAAACCGTTTCCCAACTGAGCTCACGAAAGCAGACGCACTGGAATGATGGGAAACGGGCCAGAGGAAAACGACCAAAAGCCTAGGTAATGGTTATACTTGTATATATTCTTTGTAAATAATTTTTTGCACTTTTTTGTAAATAAAAGTTTCTTACCTCTTACTTGTTTCTTGCATACATATATCATGATGCATTGAGGACAATGCATGAAATAAGTGTGGGGGAGGGTTTACTAACATAGAGTTTTTAGATTTTCTTTCTTTTACACTTCTTTTAGAAAATAAAAAAAATTAATAATAAAAAAATAAAAAATAAAAACTTTTTGAAATAAGAGACAAAGTTTTGATCAATTTTTAAGAAAATTAAGATGTATCTTAGAAATTAAGAAAGCCTTAATTATGACATCTTAAACCTAGTTGAAATAATAGATCTTGTTTGAAATTATAGGATATGTAAGTAAAATTGGTGAGATATTCTTATCTTGAATTTTTTGCCTTAGATAATATGCACTTCACACTTACACATTTCTTGGGATGGAAACAAAGACCAAAATGCCATAAAAATAAAAGAAAAAAAATTATAAATAAAACATCACTTATTAAGCTGGATAACTATGCCTCAAGAAGCATGATTATTCACGCCTAACGGTGAAAAACATCACTCATTAAGCTGGAGAATTATGCCTCAAGAAGCATAATTATTCACGCCTAACGGTGATCAGAAAAATAATCCCCTTTAGTTTTGTGGCCTTTTTTACTCGAGACCTTAAACCCGAGGGATGTTTTCTCATCTGGTGCCCTAAGACCGTCTGGTTTGGGAGTCATCGGTTAAAGGCTCGTTACAAGGGTGAACTAGAAAGCCTAAACTAAGGGAAGAAAAAAGAGAAAGAAAATAAATATATATAATAAATGGCTTTATGGTTAGAGTTGAAATCCCAGAAATCTTCACTGTCACGGTGTGCATACTATCTAGGTTTTATGAAGGATAAAATATTCAATCCAATTTTGAATTCTTACCTTAATTGAAGACAAGATCTTGCATAGAGACTAAGTTTAAGAAAGAATGATTATAGGTGGACTTATGACCTAAGATCACTTATATTTTTGCAAAAATAGTTCAAAAACATGTCTCTCTTTCAAAATGCATTTTCAAAATACTAACATTTGTCTTCTTCCTTTATGGATTTTGTGGGTGTAATCCGCTGAAAACCCTCAGGAGACAACACTCCTCCTCTAGGGTAACCTAGAGGTTTAACGGCTTGTTGCACACGCTCAGTGCAATCGCGTCACCTGCGAAAGTGGTGTAATAAATTGGTAGTATAGTTTTTCTTTTCTTTTCTTTGTTTTGCTCGGGACGAGCAAAAGAATAAGTGTGGGGGTGTGATTAGTACACAAATGTGCATATTTTACCATATCATTCCCATGCATTTTAGCAAATAAATATATGATTTTCACTCATCTTCTCTGTATTTTTACAGGTCCACAACTGAAATGGGAGAAAGCCCAATAATCACTTTAATTAGCAATAATTAAAGAGATTAATTCTAAGCCCAAGATAAAGCCCAAATTTGAAATCAAAATCCAGAGAGATCCGCGTAACAACTCAAGATTCTAGAAGGCCACGTGGATAACAACCTCATAACAACTTTGCAACAGAAAGTTGTTGCTGAACGGCCTTCAAACTGCCGCAATTTGCCGCCAATCTACGGCAGATCTGGGTTTGTTGGATCTCGGATTTTGCGCCAACGGCCTAGGCTCTCGAAGCTTCTCTCTGATCCTATAAATACTGCACCTGGACCTGCGAGAAAAGACTGAATGGAGAAGAGAGGAGAAATTAGTAGATGCTTGTATTTTTCTAGGTTTTTTCTCTAGGTTTTAGTTCTTTAGACCCTCTTCTTCTTCCCTAGAAATTTTGTAAAGAAAGAGTTGTAAGAGAGAGAAATCTTGTGTACATCAAGGAGTGACACTTTGTGAAGCAAGGATTGATCCATTCTCTTCTCTCTATTCTTGCATTTTCTAGTTTACTTGCTTTCTTTACTTGTTGCTTTACTTTCTTGCACTTTTACTTCATGCTTTGTTTTTCTTTTGTAATGGCTAGTAGTAGCTAATTCTTTCTACCATGTGCTAGCTAACAACTTACCTTGCTAACTACTAACTCATGGGTGATTGCTATCTTTAATCTTGCAAGTTGTATGGTCTTCTCTTCTCCGATGGGTTAATTTCATTTCTTGGCAAGTATCTTGTTGTAACTCTCCATATGATTCATGTGTGCCTCATTTAGAGCCTTGTCTTTGAACAAGTGCCTTGATGGAACATGGAGATGGATCACCAAACATATGCTAATTGCTAGCATCCCTTGAGTGTCGCTCTTTTGATTCCATTATTGAAAGTCTATCTTGTAGGCCGATGACATCTATGAAGGCTACAAGACAAGTCCAAGAATGATCCCCCGTCATCCAAGTGGGAAAGTAATTAGTCCAACACGCAAGACGAATCTTGGCCGATGAATCCACATGAGGCACGCATCACCATCACGGAGTTTAGTAAGTCTTTAGCAAGGAAGCAAGGTTAGCTAGCCATGGTTTTCTTCATCTAAAAGTCTTTTCAAAGTTTTCTTTTCTTTTTAGTGTGAATACCAAAGCAAACCTCTTCTTGATTTCTTTTCACTTTCATCATGAACATATCCATCCATTCTTTGATTTCTTTTTCAATGTTTTATTCATTCTTTTAAGCAAAGAAGAATTCTCGTTTTACATCTTCACTACCAATCGTAACGCTTCCATCGCAAGCTCTCCCTGAGAATCGACTCGGTATAGCCTATGCTATAACGGAGATAAGAAAGGGTATATTAATCATCTTTCATACATTTGTGGAGTGATCTAAGCACTTGAGGTTGTTTCTAAACCTTATCTCCTTAATTGAATACATATATTTGTGCTCATTTATACTCCATAATACGACACCTTTCCCGTCTTAATCAGTCACGGGAAAGAGGACGTCACCAATAAGGTTTCGGATCCTCCCTTCACCAATTTTACCTCTAGAAGTGACATCGACAAAAAACTCATGCTCATTAGATCACTTTTCAGTGGTGGAGATGCTCATTAAGCGAAGGATTACGGCCCACAACAGTTGGTTGGGTAGAATCAGAATGTTCTTCTGCATTTTGACATCGAGAAACACCATTGTTCTCGGTTAGCGATGAGCTTCTTCAATGTTTACATCATGCATCATGATGTGACCAGCATCCGATCGTCTCAACACGATCATCTCAACACTGATCAACTGCGACATGATTCAGCGGAAGAAGAGAGGAACCTTTCTTCGGCGCTCTTTCAAACATCTTGTATTTGGAGCAGTGTAGATGTCTTGAGGAGTGAGTGCAACCTTTCGCTAAGAGAGAGGGACTTCTTTCTACTCCTTTATTGTAACACTCAATCTTATTGCAAAGAGAGCGTCTTGTATCACTTCCATATATTTGAATATCAATAAAAGTGACACTTTTTCTTATCTTTTGATATGTCTTGAATTCCTTTTTTGCATTATAAATCAGACACATAGAAGTAGGAACTCTTGACTTGCTAGAAGTGCGATAATTAACTTAACAAGTCAAAGTTGGAGAAAGTTTCATTTCAGGAATTTAAGATTACTGTCAGAGGTGTGATATTAACTTGATAGAAATGTAAACTAGAGGTGTGATATTAACTTGGCTCAATGGTAGTTTTAGCTTCATTTGGGAAGACTGAAAACATCACTGTCATAAGTGTAATGTTAAACTTGATAGTGAAGGTAATGCTAGAGGTGTAATTTTGAACTTGGCATTGGTCATTTCAACTTCGACAGGGAAGTTCGAGGGAAAGTCATGTCATAGGTGTATTGTTAAACTTAGCAATGAATTGGACGCTAGAGGTGTGATGTTAAACTTTACATCACTCATCTCAGCTTCGATATGAAAGTCTGAGGAAAAGTTATTGATATAGGTGTATTGTTGAACTTAACAATGAATCGGATGTTAGAGGTGTGGTGTTGAACTTAGTATCGCTCATCTCAGCTTCGATATGGAAGCCTGAGGAAAAGTGACTGTCAGAGGTTAAATATTGAAGTTGGCAGCAATCTTAATCACTGTTAGCGGTGTGATGTTAAACTTAACAGTAATTTGTCAGAGGTCTAATTTTGAGGACTTGCGACTCCATGTAGAGGAGAGACAAGTGAAGTTTATACTCGTTGGGGTATATTGAAATTTTTCATTGTCAGAGGTGTAGTGTTAACATAACAATGATTGTATTTGTGGACCTACCACTCTGTGAAAGAGAATTGGTAGGAGATCTTGCGTGGAAAGTAAAATGAACTGTCAGAGGTTTAATATTAACATGACAATCGTTGATTTCCTGGGACATGAGAGATTCTCCATTAGAGGTGTAATATTAACATAACAGCGAGGACTTTTAATGAGTTTTGTTGTCAGAAGTTTAATATTAACTTGATAGAATCTACTGGGGATCGGGAAGTTCAGCTTGTCGGAGGTTTACTGTAAACATGACAAGTCTTGGATCATTTTGATAGAGAAATGAACACAGGTGTTTTGTGGTCCTACTATTCTTTGGGTAAGAATTGGTAGGGGATTTTGAAGGAGAGGATGGGACCAAGTCCCTTAGGATTTTTAGCAAACCCTCAGCTATCAACAGATTTGGTGTGCCTTTATCAACTACCGTTTGAGTTGGGCTAGCCATGCTATTCCCCTTAGCATGATGAATTATTGAAGACTTATGTTGGACTTAAAAGCCAACATTTTCCTCTATCCTTAGCCGTTGGAGGCGTCAGATGTCAATAAAAGAGTAACTAAGCTAAAACTGAAGTTTTGTATTTTGTTTCTTCTTCAAATTTTACATCATGCATCATGATGTAACCAGCGCTTGATTAGCTTAACGCTGATCGACCGTGATGTAATCCAGTGGAGGTAGAAAGGAGCTTTTCTTTGGTGTTCCCCAAATATCTTAGAGTTTTGATCTGAGGTGTAGTATTAACCTGATCAAGAGAAGAATGCTATCAGGGATAGTATTTATTCAAGAATTCACCATTAATTGGCATCATAATCGTATCACCGTCTGAGATTATAAGGTGATATGCTCTATTTGAGTAGACTGACTCTACTACAAATGGTCCCTCCCATTTGGGCTGAAATTTTCCCTTGGTTTTATGCGTCATCACCATAGGTCTTGTGATAGCTAAAACTAGGTTGCCTTTCTTTAAAGTTTACTCCTTGACTTTCTTGTTGAAGGTTCTGATAATTCGAGCCTTATAGAGCAGGATTTGCTGTTGAGTTTGCAGGCATTTATAATCCAAAGCCTCCAGCTCTTGAAGTCACAGTCGATGCTTCTCCTCATTTGTCATCTCTACCATCAAGGCGATGCGTAGAGATGGAATCTAGATTTCTAGTGGGAGTATAACTTCACACTCATATACCAAAGAGAATGGTGTAGCTTTCGTTGGGGTTCAAACCATCGTGCCATAGGCAAATAAGCATTCACCTAACTTGTCGTCCCAGTCATGTTGGATTTTCGAGACGAATTTCTTGAGAAGCTTTCTAATAGTCTTGTTGCAAGCTTCTGCGAGACTATTAGCGGCCGAATAATATGCCGTTGAAGATGTGCTCTGCATCCTGAACTTATTGCAGAACCTCTGAAAAGCTCGGCTGACGAACTGGGGCCCATTATCATCAATGATCTGTCATGGTACACCAAAATAGTAAATGACGTGATGTTTAATGAATTTGACTACGTTAGATACTTTTACCTCCCTCAAGGGAATAGCTTTAGCCCATTTAGAGAAATAGTCGGTTATAGCTAAGATGAACCGATGTCCTTCGGATGAAGGTGGGCTGATAGGGCCAACCATGTCGATCCCTCACATCTCAAATGGTCAGGTTGAGGTTGTAGAGCGAAGATATCCTGGTGCTTGATGGATGAAGTCACCATGGACCTGACAGGCGTGACCTCGTTTAGCGTAAGTGATGGCGTCTGGGATCATCCTAGGCTAATAATATCGCAGTCTTTTGAGTCGATCTCCAAGCTTCGGACCAGGCTGATAAGCTCCATACAAGCCGTCATGCTCTTCTTTGAGTACTTCCTGTGCCTCCTTTTGTGATAGACAGCGGAGGAGGATTCCATCATGCGATTGGCGATACAGTGTTCGTATTCGCGTTGTAGTAAAATTTGAGGGCTTTTCTTCTAGTGGCAGCCGCCTCTTTGGGATCATCAGGAAGAATGTCGTACAGTGCATAGTCGATGTATGAAAACCGCCAATCCCTGAGTTTTGGACCTGTTGAAGTATCTAAAGCTTATTTAACTTGATAGTCTCCTGTCGGCTTTTGGTGATCTTCAAAAGCGATTCTTAGTCAATACAAGTCGTGGCTGTAGACAAGTCTTTTTTCTACTATTCCAGCTGAAGAGCTAAGGAAGCAGCAATGTCAGTGCATCTGCATGCACATTTTGCTGGCGTGGTACATGGTCGATGTAAAAGTTTTTGAACCTCTCGGCCATATGAATAGTTGCATTCTAATAGGGTACTAAGTCTTTATGTCTATCTTCGTACTCCCCGCGAACTTGGTTAACAATGAGCTTAGAGTCACCGTATGCTTCGAGATTTTTTACGCAAATCTCATCGGCGATTTGCATTCTGATCAAGGGGGCATTGTATTCTACTACATTATTGGAACATAGCTCGGTTAATGAGAATGCACGAGGAATCATGTGGTTCTATGGGGAGATTAGTACTACTCTCACTCCTGCTGCGATATGCCCTTGTGGGCCTGTTCTTGATGCACCGTCGAAGAAGAGCTGCCACACCTGTCCTTCGAAAGAAGTCTGGGTCCGACAAACTCCAGCAACCTCGTCTGGGAGATCCTCATACTGTTCGGTCACTTTCAGATCTGAATGTTCAGCAAGGAAATCTATCACCGCTTGTCCCTTCACGGCTTTTTGTGGTAGAACGTGCATCTCATATTGGGAAAGCAGTATGGCCCATTTTGCCAATCGACCATTTAGTGACGATGCCTTCGCCATGAGCAACCTCAAAGGGTTGACTTTTATATGTTTATAGTCTGGCCCACCAAGTAGTGTCGCATTTTTTGGACGGCGAGCAACAACGCCAAACATTCCTTTTCGATCAGGTTATACAGATGTTCGGCTTCGATCATGGTTCTACTTAGATAGTAGATTGCCTGTTCGTGTCCCTGGTCATTATTCTGGGCTAGTAAAGCTCCTAAGGAATGATCTATCGCTCAAACATATATAAAAAAAGGTTTTGCTAAAACTGGAGCTATAAGGACAAGTGGTTGCGTGAGGTATCGTTTGATTTCCTTGAACGCTTGTTGGCAAGCATCGTCCCAATTGAATGAGACACCCTTTTTCATCAATTTGGTGAAGGGTTGGCATCATCTTGAGAGATTTGAGATAAACCTCTAGATATATGTTGAGCGCCCTTGCAATCCTTTAAACTCTCTGAGTTTCCTTGAAAGTTACATCTTTTGGACAGCGCGGACTTTCTCTGGGTCAAGGTGAATTCCTTTGGATGTCACCACGAACCCTAAGAATTTACCGCTGGCTACCCCCAGAAAAGATTTGGTGGGGTTCATCTTCAACTGATGTGCCCGTATGATCTCAAAAATTGTCTTCAGATCTGCTATGTGGTCGCCCTTGGTGCGGCTTTTCACTGCAATGTCGTCGACGTAACATTCCACTGTTTTATGTATGTGTTCGTGAAAAATTTCATTCATAGCTATCTAATATGTTGCCCCCGCGTTCTTTAGTCCGAAGGGCATGACAGTATACCAATGTACCCCCAGTGATGTCCTAAAAGAAATATGTTTTTCATCATCAGGGTACATTTTGATTTGATTGTCTCTGAGAATCCATCCATAAAGGAC
Source organism: Agave tequilana (assembly GCA_038442645.1). Taxonomy (NCBI): domain Eukaryota; kingdom Viridiplantae; phylum Streptophyta; class Magnoliopsida; order Asparagales; family Asparagaceae; genus Agave; species Agave tequilana. Next base: position 176,274 of record JAVJIF010030383.1, read on the forward strand.
ATTCGATTAAACCCACACATATTGTCGATCATGACATCCGTGATTGGGAGAGGGAATTCATCTTTGGGACATGTCTCATTTAGGTCACAAAAATCGATGCAAATCTGAATCTTCCCGTTTTTCTTAACAACGGGGACGATATTGGCTACCCAATTAAGGTGTTGCTCCTCCCAAACGAAGCCTGGCTTTTTGACTTTTGACTGGATTGCTTCTATTATTTTTGGACGAATCGTTGATGCTACTATTTGACTGGTTTCGCGTCCGAATTGACATTGAGGCGACGCATAGCCACTCGGGGATCAAGCCCAGACATGTCCTCGTAATTCTAAGCGAAAACATCTATATACTCTCGTACAAGAGATATTAGATCTTCCTTCTTGGAGGGCGTAGGCTTTCGCTTATAAAGATGGGATTAGGATTAGCCTCATCTCCCAGATTTATCTAGGTGACTTTATTTTCCATGGGTGGTTCACGTTGTCCGAAGAGAATATCCCAGAGAGTGTTTAGGTTTTTGATCCAAGGATCTGTATCAGACTGGATCATTTCTTCATCTCCGTCTTTTAGGTGACTTGTTGAAACCATATTTACTGAAAGTTCTCCAAAGATGTTGCTGACACGAACATCCGACTCCCACGATGACATGCCCTATCAGTAATTATGGTATAATGACTCTTCAGACTCAGAGACTGATGGGATCAGAGTTGACACATAGCCCAACCCCTTGTGAGTTCGATGATAATAATCAGGGGTCTTCCCTTTCGGAATGAAAGATCGAAGTAGTGTTCTTCTTCCTTTGCCGAAGTTCAAACTAGGACAATTTGTTAGATCATACCCCATGCTCTCTATCATTCTGAGTACATTTGGCTCATAATGAGAGAACTGTGGGGATTCGTTCTCACTTTCTGAGTCTTCGCGAGATATCAATTCATACTTAATTCTTTCGAAAAGAATTGATTTTTGGCCTTTGCGTCTTTCTGGGACTATGAATATTGATTCTTGCGCATCACCGACATCTTGGTACGTTTTGAGGGATGACTTCATTAGTACATGCAATGATGTCAGAGCATCCATTACAGACCAGAGGTCATTATCCATCTCGGTACTAGTGCCTGATGCTTTAAATCAGAAGCAAACACAGAAAAATAAGCTAAATTTAACTTTTCATTAATATACCACTCGCCTACATCAACGGCGGTGTTATTAATATTGAGCTTATTAATACTCGTTACAAGCAGATTTAATTCCCACATGCACTCTTCTTCTGCCTCTGGCTCAGTGTCAGCTTCATTACTTGAGTCTAGTTCCTCTGGCTGTGAATTCTCTTTCGTCTCCAGAGAATCTTGGTACAAGAAGGAGTCTGTGAAATAGTTCTCTACCCCCTTGAACGGATGCCTTTCGGCAATCAACGTTCGGACTTTTTCACTTCCGTTGATGTACTTCATGACTTGTTGGAGAGTGGAGGGGACGATGGAATTATGATAAATCCATGGTCGTCTGAGCATCAAATTGTATGAAGTGTCAACGTCGATTACATAGCATGTCACTTCAGATCTTAGGTCCCCTATCTGACAATTAAACTTGATCTTCCCCATTAGGCGCGTACCATTGGCATTGAAACTATAGATGGTAGTTTGGGTGGCGCTCAATGGTGGGTGGGGATCCCTAAGTGCTGCATGACCCGACGAGGTATGATGCTCAATGCGGATCCTAGATCTACCTGAATGCGGCTCACTTCAGACGATCCAATGTACCCTGTGAAGTACAAGGGCCGATCATGTTTCCCCTTGACCTGCATGTCATCTGACGTGAAGGTGATGCAGGGGGCATTGTAAGAGACATGGGGGCAGTCCTCTTCATCTTCCTCTTGTAGTCCAGCCTGGATCTAGGCCATGAAGACTTAGCATCAGCTGGAGCTTCACTCAGAGCTTCTCTTATTGGCTTTGATAGTCTCAGGAGCTCGTAAAGGGTGATCCTGGCCGGGATATTAGCCAGTTGGGTCAGGACGTCAAAGCGGTAAGGTGTTGGAGATCCTTTCGCGTTGTTCTTTGGGAGAGCCTTGAAAAACTGAAGTTCTTTCTGCTTCTCCACAGGTTGCTTTGCAGAGGGCTTGATTGGCTTTGCGGTAGGTTTAGGAGGGCTTGCCCCCATATCACCATACTTCTTTAAATACAACTACCCAAACGAGTTTCTATCACGAGCGGTTTATTGAGCTCTGCGGCAAGGATGATTGTTTCCTCTTCCGAATCAGTTAGTGAGGGAACATCAGTTTTTGCTTTCCGGGAAGAAGCACACACCACATTGTAGGATGAAACTTTTCCCTTGACTTTGGACCTTCTGTTGGTAACAGTAGTCCACTATTGGCCATCCACAAGGTCAGGATGAACCCATATAATTTCTTTCTGAGGTATAAGGATAGGTACAAGACCATTCTCTTGCTGGAGATGCAGGTCTGTATTGATCATCTTTAGTTCCCCTTTCGGGATGAGAACTACTCCGGCTGGTGCTGGAGGTTGATTTTCAAACTGAAAAATGATGTCATATTAGCAGTCACTTTCTTCTGCTCTGGACGGAGTCTTAGCACTTCTACATCAATCAGAGCTTGAAGAATATCTTTGAAGATATAATAGTTCTTGGCGGGGTGCTCTAGCATTCTATGATACAGGAAGTAGTTAGGATTGTCAGATTTGCCGACTTCCTCAGAACGTCTAGCTTCGAGAAGCTTCAATCTGTTGCTCTTGTTGAGCAACTTGAACAATGAATCGACGTGTTTATCCTTAAAAGCGTACTGCCTGTTGGCGCATGGCTGACTTAAAGAACCTCCCCCTCTGGCTGGCTGAGATTTCATGAGGGATTTTGTCTCTGTCGCCAATGTATCCTTTCTTTTTGATTGAAAAGATATTTTTGGCGCGCGCCTTTGTTTGGTGGGAGAAAGTTCCTTATAAAATTTTCTTGAAACAAATGAAAGATTGCAGCGGATTAATACTCCGACTACAAGGGAGGGAAGATGTTTAGACTTGAATCTCCCCTTTGTTTAGTGCTGGGTTCTTGATGTGGCGGTGGAAAGTGAATCTTATTTTTCGTTGATCAGTGAACGTCAATACCTCTTGGGAATCCTCTCTTTGGATAGCAGATGGAGTAACACAGCTCCTGTCGATCAGGAATCTCAAAGAGATTGTAGGCAAAGATTAACTTGTACGCAGCAAGTTGTTCGAAGAGTTGAACTCTCTCTTTCTTTTCGGTGGATATCTTGGTGCTTCTACAGCTCACAAGCGAAATTCTTCTCCAAGAATTATCTGATCAACTGACCCCTTCTCCATAGCAACGGGGCTATTTATAGAGGTTTCAAGGGTGAATGTGCCCCCTAAAAATGCTCCATAATGGGGGTTAACTTCCTCATTATGTGGGCGGTAATTGACCCAATAACGAGGGCAGTTATAACTTAAACGCGGGTTTCGACCCTCGCGCCTTGGTGCTACAGTGATGCAGAGACGCGGGTTTTGACCCTCGCATCTTGGTGCTGCAGTGATGCTGAGACGCGGGTTTCGACCCTCGCGCCTTGGTGCTGCAGTGAACACGGGTTTCGACCCTCGCGCCTTGGTGCTGCAGTGATGCTGAGACGCGGGTTTCGACCCTCGCACCTTGGTGCTGCAGTGAACGCGGGTTTCGACCCTCGCGCCTTGATGCTGCAGTGATGCTGAGACGCATGTTTCGACCCTCGCGTCTTGGTGCTGGTGTGATGGCTATGATTAGCCCTGCGTCTGGAGTTTGGACTCTGCTTTTTGATGACTTGTCTTTTAGTGATTTTTAGACAGCCTACAGAACCCCCTCCAAAGTTTTCAATATTCCGCGGTTAACTGGGACGGATTTCGAAATACTTTAGACTTTGGTTGAGTTCATACTTCTCATGATTGGACTGATAATCATTTGAGATGCTCTGAGCTTGATCCTGTCTGGAATATGGTCTTCGTAAGTGTACTGTGAAACCCTTTGAAGCCCCCAGAAATGATCATAGCGAGTATCCAGAATGGCAGTCTAGACCTCCCCAGTGCTCTGAGTTTGTTGTTGGTGTACTTTGAACCAGGGGTAAACAGTCATCTGCTTGTGCCAGTGTACTGTTGAACTGAATTGCGGAAGCAAGGACTGAATGCAAGTCCTGTAGATGCAGGGGTCATGTTGCTTTAAAGACGCAGTCCTTACTTGGAGTGGGGATGCATCATTAGTTTACTACAGAGACGCGGCTCTTGTAGAGATGCGTCTTTTGAGATGAAGATGCAGCTTTCGCTCTGTGAATTAGGCGCGACTTTGGCCTTGCTGACGAGGCGCGACTTTTAGAGGAACGCGGTTTTCCGTTGAACACAAACCATGTTGTGGGCGCGTTGCCACATGTCCGGCAGAAGTGAAGGGACATCTTTCCTTTGGCGCGCGAATTTTGCGCTGCATTTAATATGCACGCCACGTGTCGGACTGGGATTAGGCCTCGAGCCAAGCGCCACGTATCTCTGAGGATTTTTGTGCCTATAAAAGACAACAGTCTTTCAAGAGTCATCATTAGACTCTTCTTCTTTGCCGCGTTCTTTTAGGGTTAAGAAAAAGCTCAAAGCTTTTTTTCATTTTCACCACCTTCAACAGTGATTTCATGGTCGAAATGGCACCCAAGACCAAACTCGCTTCTTCGTCTTCGAGCGCTGTCGCTCCGGAGATTCCAATGGGTGGTTCCTCCATGCAGGAGGCCCCTATTTCAGGTAGTAAAACCATCTGATTTGGTTTCTGCCATTGAAGGAGCTTATAGAGTTCTTATAATTCTTAAATCCCTTTTGAATGTGAACCGCCAACGCGGGCTTATGCCCGTGTTTGATCTTCAGGCGCGGTTCTTGAGTTGATAGACAAGACGCAGGTTTGACGACCTCTGCATCTTTCCTTTATCAACTTGAGTCCATATCTATTTGTTGAACGTGGGGCCTCATTGAGCCTTGCTTTTCGGACTCAATGCTCAGAATATTTCTAAGTGTGGGGAGTTCAGACGCAGACTTCTTAAGATTCTTGCGTCTTGTAAGATCAGACGCAAGTTTTAATGAATCTCGCGTCTGAGTCCGATACTTAGAAATTTTTCTGAGTCATGGATTTTGAAGTACGGGCTTCATGCAAGCCTCGCGTTCTTTGAGTCTGGATACAGATTTTGATGATCTCCGCGTCTGGATTCATTCCTGTATTTGAGTTTCAAACACTTAGCCATTTTCTTTCAGATTTCTGATCAAGTGTTGTTCTCTTTGCAGTACGATACTCCTCCAACCCTTTATCCAAAAAGTGCCACTTTGGGCACATAGGCGGTGCTGATCGTAATCTAACCTTCGTGCTTCAGAGAACTGCTCCTGTGACTACTGGTAAGTCGAAGGAGCGAAAGGAGAAGATCTCCAAGGCCAGTATGGTGACCCTCCGAGAGATTATCTCTGATGGACTGCTTGAGACGGATTCCCGCACTCCATTACGGAAGCCTATCTTCTTCTTTGGTGATGACATTGACGAGGATGATAGGATTTTGCACGACGGAGATTATAAGTGGCTCCGTCAGATAAGGGATAGGAAGTTCTTTCTTCCCAATATGGAGAGGATGTATCTCCTGTCTTATCTTCAGCACATGTCTGTTCACCGTGCGATGGATTGGGATCTTTCCTGATTTGTCTCCGGTGTCTCTCTTGGCAGACTAGGTGCCAAAGAAATACACTCTATCGGCCATGGGAAAGAGGTCTTTGGTTTATTCCCCAGATTGGTCAGGTCTGAATATCCGAGAGGGGAAACCCCCCAGCTTGGCACCACCTTCATCAATCAGTTCATGAAAGTGAGGGGTCACTTTCCCATCGACTTCCGTCTACTTGGATGGGTTCATTCTTCCAACAGATCCTGGTGAGGTAGGATGGTTGGATTTGTCCTTGTCGAACTTGGAGCTCTGCTGCAACAGGTGGGGCTATACCACTCGATAAGGGCTGTGCAGTATGGCCTCCCGCAAAGTTTTCATAATTTCTATAGCATCCTGGAGCACTATAATCCTTTGACGGGCACATTTTTTACTCCAGTCGGAGAGATGGGGCTCGCTCTTCATAAGCTGTATGAGGTCTCGGGGCTTGTTATGGGAGATGCCCCTTAAGAAGAATACGTTCCGACTTCTAAAGAACTTCATCTCTTGAAGAAGGAGAGCCCTCAAGAATATGAGACATACTGGGAAGTGTTGTGTCACTTCTGTTGGCCCAGAGGCCTTCCACTTTAGTTTGATGATGATTAACTCATGTAGTTATGTTTGCTAATAATCTTGTGATGTTTAGTTTCAGATCTTTAGCAAGATATTAGTAGGTGATTAGCTTCAACAAAGGTATTTTGGAGCTTCTCACGTGGTGATTCAAGAGCCCGAGCATCAAGATCATATCTAGCACTCATTGGAGTCAAGCTCAGTGGATCACGGTTTGGATCGAGTCGGCTTGAAGATGAAGTTCATCAAGAAGACTTCGGTACTTAGTTTAGTTTATGTTTTAGATCCATGTGTAAAGATTAGATAGTGTGATATGCTCAAGTTCACAACACACACACGTTTCATGTTTTGGTTTTCGGTTTTGGTTTAACCGATCTTAGTTTTCATGAATAGATAGATCAAAGCAAGTTTACATTGTTTAATATATATTAGATTTGTTCTATATACATGCATGCTTCAACTATTTATACAAACTTAGTTTGATATGCCTATTCATGTGTTTGGAGTTTTGTATTTAACAAAAACGTATTTTCGGATTTAAAGTCAAAAACAATGATATATATCTTTCATGCATATTGGGGTATATCCATATACAACATGCTTCAATGTTGTTTCATATCATGTTTTTGTATTTGGATGAGTTTTGGAAAAATTGGATTTTCATTTGAAAAATCCAAGTTTTAGAAAATACAGTTTTTGGTTTTCGACAAAATTTTCATACACAAAAGGAGTTCAACATGTTTGTAACTTGGTTTGATTTTTACTCAGACAAGCTTGTATATCAATGTATTATACTGAACTTATTTTTGTGGATTTTTAGAGATTTTATGGGATTTATTTGAGAATTAAAAACCCAGTTTTTCAGTCCCTTAATAGTTTCTGCCAGGCTCTGGCGGTCGACCGCATTGGTCGATCGGACAAGTAGCCGGTCGACCGGACCGGTCGACCGGACGTATACGAGACTGCACAAAGGCCATTGGGTTTGGCCGGTCGATCGGGCGGTCGACCGACTGAAGTCCCCTTACTCTCGGGTAAGGGCGGTCGACCGGGCGGACGACCGGTGGTTGGCAACAGTCAAATTTTGACCGTTGGCCAGTCGACCGGCCGGTCGACTAGATGGTCAATTCTGACCATAATTGCTGCAACGGCTAGTTTTTTAAAGGGGCTATAAGAACCCCATTTGAGAGAGGTTTTCTCTAAGAATTTTAAAAGCTAAAATTTCCTACTTCCTAAGTGTTTTCAGCAAAAAGTTTTTAAGTTCAAATTCCTATTCTCTATTTGTTTTTTAAAGTGTTTTGTTATTTCAAAGAAGATAGTCTTTTGAGAATTATTTTTTGATCTAAAAATTCTATATCTTTTTGGAGAGTTTCCCAAGTGATTTTCTTTGTTAAAAACACTTTGTTTTCCACACTTGAGCTTATCATTCTATCCTCTCTATAGGATCCTTGTGTTTGTGGAAAAGAAATTAGTTTGTGGTCTTTTGATCACCAAGTTGTAAACCCTTATCATTGTTTGGCTTTGTGCCTTTCCCTCTTAGTGTAGAGGAGGTTGTGCAATTGGGTTGTATCCCTCAAGTATGAGGTGATCCTTGTTTGGCTTTGTGCTCATCCCTCATTTGTGAGGTGGATATTGTGGTGGCTTTGTGCCTAGCCTCTTGTGAGAGGTTGTGTTTGTAAAGAGAGGAGTTGTGTACTCCCGGTTGTAGTTGCCCCAAATCCTCAGTGGAGGTTCCCTGTGTGGGAGTCCTGTATGGACAAGTTAGTAGATTGGAAATCCTTCTGGGAGAAGGCGGGGATGTAGAGCTGGGTGCTCGAACCTCGAAACAAATCTCGCTGTTTGCGTTTGATCCATTGACTCTAACTCCCTCTCTCTTTTATTTGTGCCTTGCATCATTCATATTCCTCATTCATATATTATATGCTTGGCTTGTTTGTGTGTGCCTCTCTTGTGCTTGACCACGAGAGCTTTATATAGCGCCTCAACTCTTATTCAGAGGAATCAAGAGGAGTTAGTCCAGAGCCCTTCACCGAGGATTCGGCTACACTCGTTGGTTGCATTAAGTGTAGTTGCAATTAGTTTTTTAATTTCCACATTTAGTTCATTAGATTAGCCGTACACCTATTCACCCCCCCTCTAGGTGTACCTTCAATTGGTATCAGAGCCTACGCTCCTGATATTTGGTTTAACCACCTAGGAGTGTGATCTTGGTTAGCTAATCTATATTTGCCTTTGCACTTGCACACATATAGTTTGCACTTATGGATAGCCCTCCCATGTTTGATTTCTCTAAACTAGATATATGGAAGGTTCTTATGAGTTGTTATTTAAAATCCCTAGGCTTGCATGTTTACCTTGCCATTACCAAGGAAGGAATCCTACCCTAATGATAGCAAGCATATAGAGGCCAATGCAATAGCCCTAAAGGCACTTAGAGCATCTCTTCATAAAGGATATTTACATGTGTTTTCTCACTATGAATCCGCTTTTACAGTATGGAGCATTTTGACTTCTCCTGAGCTACCAAAGATTATCGATAAGATGAGGAGATCTAGAAGAGACGATTCCGATGAACGTTGCTTCATGGTCCAAGGGAATGACTCCCTTGAGGTACACTCGGACACCCAATTAGATGCTAGCACTAGTTCCTATTGCAATCAGTGTTTAGAGGCACAAGCCATGAATGATGAACTTGCCAAAAATTGTGAAAATTTGATTTCTAAATACAAACTTTTGAAAAAGGAAAGTCTTGTTTTAAAAAGAAAATAAAAATTTATCTTCTAAACTTGAGATTGTTTTGCAAGAAAGGGATGAGATTTCCAGTGAAAGTGACTCGCTTAAATCCCAACTTGATCTTGCAGTTAATGAAAACAAAATTTTAAAAAGTAAAAATGATTGTGAATATATTTTGAAGAAAAATGAGGATTTAACTTCAAAATTTGATTTTGTATTAAAAGAGAATAATTCTTTGAAAAATAAAATAAATTTGATTTCACAAGAATTAAAAGATTGTTTAAAGAAAAATATTTCTTTGCAAAATGATATAGACGCACATGTTTGCCATGCTAGTGTAGCTTCTTCATCTAGCTCACCTATTGCATGCACCTCTTTTATACTTGAAAATGATATATCCATACTTAAGAAGAGTGTTGATTGTTTGGGCTCCACTTTGAGCCATTGTGCTTTGAACCACACACGTTTGGAATCTATGTTTCAAAAGAAACAAGTTCCAACTTTACATGCACACCATACACGGCATACACATGCTACTCATGGTCACAACCATCACACAATGTATGCTCATGTGTACACTTGTACACATTATGGACGTAAGGGCCACCTTACTAAGTTTTGCTATGATCGTATACATGATTCAAATTTAGCAACTAAATTTGTTTAGTTTAGAAAGGAACTAACCCCCATGGACCCAAAAGAGTGTGGGTACCAAAGACCACCCCTATTCTGTTTGATGTAGGTGTGGGCTCTCGCATGGCGTGAGAGCGATGGTGCCTTGAGGTGTATGCGTTCCGAGTTTTAAGAGAACTATTTGGATGCATCACTTTCAAGGGGAGTTTGGTGGGAAGACCACTTTGTTTTGGAGACATGGAGAATTGCCTTCTAGGTTTTGGTAACGATCTCTAACTCCTCATTATTGTTTACATGCTTTCCTTATTATTCATTTTAGCATGTTTTGATGTTTATTGATTACTATGATTATGCCTTGATATTTAGATTAGTAATATACATGATTAGTTATTTAAGACACCCATGTTTATGTGGATTTATATTTAGTGTTCTCACTTTAGTTTATCTATTCTATATGTCCTAGATCTAATGCATGTGCATATACATAATGATCATATGTATGTTTATGAGTTTTGTTTTGATTTCTATGCTTCATGTTTTGATTACTTGTTTGAATGTTAGTTTTCATTAAAACTAGGATATATACTTGTACATGTAGTGAACCACAAATAGATCATTATATGTTTGTGCTTGAACGCTCATTTGTACCCATTAGATGTACTAGTATAGTCTAGTTTTGATGATTCATACATTTGACTTATATTCCCATTTTGTACATGTTTTTCATGTTTATATGTTTTAACTTCATGTATATGTCCATCTTGTCTAAACTATTAGCTATACATATACATCCTTGAGCCACTTGCCTTTATGCATATACTTTTGTGGACTCGTTATGTTTTGGATATGTATATATACTGTAGTTTGTACATGACATACATATACCTTGAAGAATTCTAGTTTTGATGATTTTAACGTTTTAAGGAATTTTGAGCTTAATTGACTAGTTTCATGATTATGTTCTTCACATAACTTGTACACTCACTCTACTTGATGGTTTCTCATGATTTTGTTTTCATGAGTATGATATGTTCCTTATTGATTTTGAGTGTTTAGTGACCATGTGATTTACATGTTCTTCATGAAATATAATTTTGTTTTATTCCTTACTTGAAGGATTTCGTACTAGTTTGCAAGTTTTTCATATAACTAGTTCGTATTCTTCGTTATGGTAGAGTTTTCAAATATGATAAACATATTTTCAAACCTATTTTTGAAAACCCCTACCCATTCAAGGGAGGTTGGTTGGGCGACCATGCCTTGTATGATTATTATTGAAAATCTTTTTAAACATGTGCATGAAATGGGTGGTAAGTAATATGAGTTATACACTTGATCATATTATATTTTCAATTGGTATCTTTGGATTGTTTCAATTGGTATCAATATTGACATTCTTTTTGTATACTCATATATATGTTTATATATATGTATGCTTACACTTCAAATAGTATCAACTTCGATTGGTATCTAATTTTCCATACATATATATGTCTTATTTGTGCTTACTATATCTATATATCTTTGAGCACAAATTTTGGATAATGCTAAGCTTGTTTTTTTTTTTAATGACTATCTTGTTTCAATTGATTATGTTTCAATTGGTATCCTAATACAAGCTTATGCATCGTTTTATTTGGTATTTCATAAAGGGGGAGAAAACTCGTATTTCATCTTTCAATTGGTATTTTGTTTACCTTTGATTTTCACTCCCATACTTTATGATGAAAAATGATTGAAAAGTTAATATTGATTTTAATTTGGTATCATTTGTTCAAAATGAAAAATATTTACAATTGGTATCAAGATGTTTATTTGTTTACCTTCAATTGGTTCAAAATTTGTAATGTTTATTTACAATTGGTACATGTCAAAATTTGTTTTATTGAGAAAATTAAAGATGTTTTGATGTGTATTGCCTATATGCAAGGGGAACTTAACATCTCTTTTACATATAGATTCATGTTGAGTGTATCTTATATTGAGGAGCTTGACAGCTCTTCTTTATGCGATGCACGTGTGTAGGGGGCTTCACATCTCCTCTTATGCATTGCATATTATGTATTATGTGAATTAGGGCTTGTCATCCCTTCTTCATGTAATGCTTGTATGTAGGAAAGCTAACTTAGCGTCTTCCTCTTCATGAATGTATATCGCATATAACTCTTTATTGATTGATTTGAGTTCACCTCTTGAGGGTGAGAACATTGTTTTATGTTTACTTTAACCCCTTTGTTGATGATTGACAAAAAGGGGGAGAAGTATTTGGTATATATGTATATTTTCCTTGCTTTATTCATAAATGGGGAGAAGGATTTATATTTATGCATATATGTTTTGTTTTGCAAATAGGAGAAAAGGATTTGATGTGTTTCATACTTGTTTATGCATGTTTATGTCCTTGTATTTGCATACATCTTTCTGAGCTCTCATTGCATATTTATTTATTTATTGTTATGCATGAGTTAAGGGGGAGCTTCTTTAAAGCTTAACTATAATCCATGCATATATAACTCCATGAGTTTTGTCATCATCAAAAAGGGGGAGATTGTTGGCCCAGAGGCCTTTCACTCTAGTTTTGATGATGATTAACTCATGTAGTTATGTTTGCTAATAATCTTGTGATGTTTAGTTTCAGATCTTTAGCCAAGATATTAGTAGGTGATTAGCTTCAACAAAGGTGTTTTGGAGCTTCTCACATGGTGATTCAAGAGCCCGAGTATCAAGATCATATCTAGCACTCGTTGGAGTCAAGCTCGGTGGATCACGGTTTGGATCGAGTCGGCTTGAAGACGGAGTTCATCAAGAAGACTTCGGTACTTAGTTTTGTTTATGTTTTAAATCCATATGTGTAAAGATTAGATAGTGTGATATGCTCAAGTTCACAACACACACACGTTTCATGTTTTGGTTTTCGGTTTTGGTTTAACCGATCTTGGTTTTCATGAATAGATAGATCAAAGCATGTTTACATTGTTTAATGTATATTAGATTTGTTCTATATACATGCATGCTTCAACTATTTATACAAACTTAGTTTGATATGCCTATTCATGTGTTTGAGTTTTGTATTTTAACAAAAACGTATTTTCGGATTTAAAGTCAAAAACAATGATATATATATCTTTCATGTATATTGGAGTATATCTATATACAACATGCTTCAATGTTGTTTCATATCATGTTTTTGTATTTGGATGAGTTTTGAAAAAATCGGATTTCCATTTGAAAAATCTAAGTTTTAGAAAATACAGTTTTTGGTTTTGGCAAAATTTCCATAACACAAAAGGAGTTCAAAATGTTTGTAACTTTGTTTGATTTTTACTCAAACAAGTTTGTATATCAATGTATTATACTGAACTTATTTTTGTGAATTTTTAGAGATTTTATGGGATTTATTTGAGAATTAAAAACCCAGTTTTTCAGTCCCTTAATAGTTTCTGCCGCTCTGGCAGTCGACCGCACGGTCGATCGGACAAGTAGCCGGTCGATGGACCGGTCGACCGGACGTGCACGAGACGTGCACAAAGGCCAATGGGTTTGGCCGGTCGACCGGGCGGTCGACCGACTGAAGTCCCCTTACTCTCGGGTAAGGGCGGTCGACCGGTGGTTGGCAACGGTCAAATTTTGACCGTTGGCCGGTCGACCGGATGGTCAATTCTGACCATAATTGCTGCAACGGCTAGTTTTTTAAAGGGGCTATAAAAACCCCATTTGGGAGAGGTTTTCTCTAAGAATTTTAAAAGCTAAAATTTCCTACTTCCTAAGTGTTTCAGCAAAAAGTTTTTGAGTTCAAATTCCTATTCTCTATTTGTTTTTTAACGTGTTTTGTTATTTCAAAGAAAATAGTCTTTTGGGAATTGTTTTTTGATCTAAAAATTCTATATCTTTTTGGAGAGTTTCCCAAGTGATTTTCTTTGTTAAAAACACTTTGTTTTCCACACTTTGAGCTTATCATTCTATCCTCTCTATAGGATCCTTGTGTTTGTGGAAAAGAAATTGGTTTGTGGTCTTTTGATCACCAAGTTGTAAACCCTTATCATTGCTTGGCTTTGTGCCTTTCCCTCTTAGTGTAGAGGAGGTTGTGCAATTGGGTTGTATCCCTCAAGTATGAGGTGATCCTTATTTGGCTTTGTGCTTATCCCTCATTTGTTAGGTGGATATTGTGGTAGCTTTGAGCCTAGTCTCTAGTGAGAGGTTGTGTTTGTAAAGAGAGAAGTTGTGTACTCCCGGTTATAGTTGTCCCAAATCCTCAGTGGAGGTTCCCTGTGTGGGAGTCCTGTGTGGACAAGTTAGTGGATTGGAAATCCTTCTGGGTGAAGGCGAGGATGTAGAGCTGGGTGCTCGAACCTCGAAACAAATCTCGTTGTTTGCGTTTGATCCATTGACTCTAACTCCCTCTCTCTTTTATTTGTGCCTTGCATCATTCATATTGCTCATTCATATATTATATGCTTGGCTTGTTTGTGTGTGCCTCACTTGTGCTTGACCACGAGAGCTTTATATAACACCTCAACTCTTATTCAGAGGAATCAAGAGGAGTTAGTCCAGAGCCCTTCACCGGGAATTCGGCTACACTCGTTGGTTGCATTAAGTGTAGTTGCAATTAGTTTTTTAATTTCCGCATTTAGTTCATTAGATTAGCCGTACACCTATTCACCCCCCTCTAGGTGTACCTTCAATTGGTATCAGAGCCTACGCTCTTGATATTTGGTTTAACCACCTAGGAGTGTGATCTTGGTTAGCTAATCTATATTTGCGTTTGCACTTGCACACATATAGTTTGCACTCATGGATAGGCCTCCCATGTTGATTTCTCTAAACTAGATATATGGAAGGTTCTTATGAGTTGTTATTTAAAAGCCCTAGGCTTGCATGTTTACCTTGCCATTACCAAGGAATCCTTCCCTAATGATAGCAAGCATATAGAGGCCAATACAATAGCCCTAAAGGCAATTAGAGCATCTCTTCATAAAGAATATTTACATGTGTTTTCTCACTATGAGTCCGCTTTTGCAGTATGGAGCATTTTGACTTCTCCCGAGCTACCAAAGATTATCGATAAGATGAGGAGATCTAGAAGAGACGAGCCCGATGAACGTTGCTTCATGGTCCAAGGGAATGACTCCCTTGAGGTACACTCGGACACTCAACTAGATGCTAGCACTAGTTCCTATTGCAATGAGTGTTTAGAGGCACAAGCCATGAATGATGAACTTGCCAAAAATTGTGAAAATTTGATTTCTAAATACAAACTTTTGAAAAAAAGAAAGACTTATTTTAAAAGAAGAAAATAAAAATTTATCTTCTAGACTTGAGATTGTTTTGCAAGAAAGGGATGAGATTTCAAGTGAAAGTGACTCGCTTAAATCTCAACTTGATCTTGTACTTAATGAAAACAAAATTTTGAAAAGTAAAAATGATTGTGAATCTATTTTGAAGGAAAATGAGGATTTAACTTCAAAATTTGATTTTGTATTAAAAGAGAATAGTTCTTTGAAAAATAAAATAATTTGATTTCACAAGAATTAAAAGATTGTTTAAAGAAAAATCTTTCTTTGCAAAATGATATAGACACACATGTTTGCCATGCTAGTGTAGCTTCTTCATCTATCTCATCTATTGCATGCACCTCTTCTATACTTGAAAATGATATATCCATGCTTAAGAAGAGTGTTGATTGTTTGGGCTCCACTTTGAGCCATTCTGCTTTGACCCACACACGTTTAGAATCTATGTTTCGAAAGAAACAAGTTTCATCTTTTCATGGACACCATACACGGCATACACATGCTACTCACGGTCACAACCATCACACAATGTATGCTCATGTGTACACTTGTACACATTGTGGACGTAAGGGCCACCTTGCTAAGTTTTGCTGTGATCGTATACATGATTCAAATTTAGCAGCTAAATTTGTTTGGGTTAGGAAAGGAACTAACCCCCATGGACCCAAAAGAGTGTGGGTACCAAAGACCACCTATTGTATTTGATGTAGGTGTGGGCTCTCGCATGACGTGAGAGCGATGGTGCCTTAAGGTGGATGCGTTCCGAGCTTAAAGAGAACTATTTGGATGCATCACTTTCAAGGGGAGTTTGGTGGGAAGACCACTTTGTTTTGGAGACATAGAGAGTTACCTTCTAGGTTTTGGTAACGATCTCTAACTCCTCATTATTGTTTACATGCTTTCCATATTATTCATTTTAGTATGTTTTGATGTTTATTGATTATTATGATTTTGCCATGATATTTAGATTAGTGATATACATGATTAGTTATTTGAGACACCCATGTTTATATGGATTTATATTTAGTGTTCTCACTTTAGTTTATCTATTGTGTATGTCCTAGATCTAATGCATGTGCATATACATAATGATCATATGTATGTTTATGAGTTTTGTTTTGATTTCTATGCTTCATGTTTTGATTACTTGTTTGAATCTTAGTTTTCGTTAAAACTAGGATATATACTTGTACATGTAGTGAGCCACAAATAGATCATTATATGTTTGTGCTTGAATGCTCATTTGTACCCATTAGATGTATTAGTATATTCTAGTTTTGATAATTCATACATTTGACTTGTATTCCCATTTTGTACATGTTTTTCATGTTTATATGTTTTAACTTCATGTATATGTCCATCTTGTCTAAACTATTAGCTATACATATACATCCTTGAGCCACTTGCCTTCATGCATATACTTTTATGGACTCGTTATGTTTTAGATATGTATGTATACTTCAGTTTGTACATGACATACATATACCTTGAAGAATTCTAATTTTGTTGTTTTCATGTTTTAAGAAATTTTGAGCTTAATTGACTAGTTTCATGATTATGTTCTTCACATAACTTGTACACTCACTCTACTTGATGGTTTCTCATGATTTTGTTTTCATGAGTATGATATATTCCTTATTGATTTTGAGTGTTTAGTGACCATGTGATTTACAAGTTCTTCATAAAATATAATTTTGTTTTATTCCTTATTTGAAGGATTTCATACTAGTTTATAAGTTTTTCATATAACTAGTTCGTATTCTTCGTTATGGTAGAGTTTTCAAATATGATAAACATATTTTCAAACCTATTTTTGAAAACCCCTACCCATTCAAGGGCGGTTGGTTGGGCGACCATGCCTTGTATGCTTATTATTGAAAATCTTTTAAAACATGTGCATGAAATGGGTGGTAGGTAATATGAGTTATACACTTGATCATATTATATTTTCAATTGGTATCTTTGGATTGTTTCAATTGGTATCAATATTGACATTCTTTTTGTATACTCATATATATGTTTATATATATGTATGCTTACACTTCAAATAGTATCAACTTCGATTGGTATCTAATTTTCCATACATATATATGTCTTATTTGTGCTTACTATATCTATATATCTTTGAGCACAAATTTTGGATAATGCTAAGCTTGATTTTTTTTTAATGACTATCTTGTTTCAATTGATTATGTTTCAATTGGTATCCTAATACAAGCTTATGCATCGTTTTATTTGGTATTTCATAAAGGGGGAGAAAACTCGTATTTCATCTTTCAATTGGTATTTTGTTTACCTTTGATTTTCACTCCCATACTTTATGATGAAAAATGATTGAAAAGTTAATATTGATTTTAATTTGGTATCATTTGTTCAAAATGAAAAATATTTACAATTGGTATCAAGATGTTTATTTGTTTACCTTCAATGGTTCAAATTTGTAATATTTATTTACAATTGGTACATGTCAAAATTTGTTTTATTGAGAAAATTAAAGATGTTTTGATGTGTATTGCCTATATGCAAGGGGAACTTAACATCTCTTTTACATATAGATTCATGTTGAGTGTATCTTATATTGAGGAGCTTGACAGCTCTTCTTTATGCGATGCACGTGTGTAGGGGGCTTCACATCTCCTCTTATGCATTGCATATTATGTATTATGTGAATTAGGGCTTGTCATCCCTTCTTCATGTAATGCTTGTATGTAGGGAAGCTAACTTAGCGTCTTCCTCTTCATGAATGTATATCGCATATAACTCTTTATTGATTGATTTGAGTTCACCTCTTTGAGGGTGAGAACATTGTTTATATTTACTTTAACCCCTTTGTTGATGATTGACAAAAAGGGGAGAAGTATTTGATATATATGCATGTTTTTCTTGCTTTATTCATAAAGGGGGAGAAGGATTTATGTTTATGTATATATGTTTTGTTTTGCAAATAGGAGAAAAAGGATTTGATGTGTTTCATGCTTGTTTATGCATGTTTATCTCCTTATATTTGCATACATCTTTATGAGCTTTCATTGCATATTATTTATTTATTGTTATGCATGAGTTAAGGGGGAGCTTCTTTAAAGCTTAACTTTAATCTATGCATATATAACTCCATGAGTTTTGTCATCATCAAAAAGGGGGAGATTGTTGGCCCAGAGGCCTTCCACTCTAGTTTTGATGATAATTAACTCATGTAGTTATGTTTGCTAATAATCTTTTGATGTTTAGTTTCAGATCTTTAGCCAAGATATTAGTAGGTGATTAGCTTCAATAAAGGTGCTTTGGAGCTTCTCACATGGTGATTCAAGAGCCCGAGCATCAAGATCATATCTAGCACTCGTTGGTGTCAAGCTCGGTGGATCACGGTTTGGATCGAGTCGGCTTGAAGACGGAGTTCGTCAAGAAGACTTCGGTACTTAGTTTAGTTTATGTTTTAGATCCATGTGTAAAGATTAGATAGTGTGATATGCTCAAGTTCACAACACACACGTTTCATGTTTTGGTTTTCAGTTTTGGTTTAACCGATCTTTGTTTTCATGAATAGATAGATCAAAGCAAGTTTACATTGTTTAATGTATATTAGATTGTTTTATATACATGCATGCTTCAACTATTTATACAAACTTAGTTTGATATGCCTATTCATGTGTTTGGAGTTTTGTATTTTAACAAAAATGTATTTTCGGATTTAAAGTCAAAATCAATGATATATATATCTTTCATATATATTGGAGTATATTCATATACAACATGCTTCAATGTTGTTTCATATCATGTTTTTGTATTTGGATGAGTTTTGGAAAAATCGGATTTCCATTTGAAAAATTCAAGTTTTAGAATACAGTTTTTGGTTTTCGGTAAAATTTTCATAACACAAAAGGAGCTCAAAATGTTTGTAACTTGGTTTGATTTTACTCAAACAAGTTTGTATATCAATGTATTATACTGAACTTATTTTTGTGGATTTTTAGAGATTTTATGGGATTTATTTGAGAATTAAAAACCCAGTTTTTTAGTCCCTTAATAGTTTTTGCCAGGCTCTAGCGGTCGACCGCACCGGTCGACCGGATAAGTAGCCGGTCGACCGGACCGGTCGCCGGACGTGCACGAGACGTGCACAAAGGCCATTGGGTTTGGCCGGTCGACCGGGCGGTCGACCGACTGAAGTCCCCTTACTCTCGGGTAAGGGCGGTCGACCGGGCAGTCGACCGGTAGTTGGCAACGGTCAAATTTCGACCGTTGGCCGGTCGACCGGCGGGTCGAGCGGATGGTCAATTCTGACCATAATTGTTGCCAACGGCTAGTTTTTTAAAGGGGCTATAAAAACCTCATTTGAGAGAGGTTTTCTCTAAGAATTTTAAAAGCTAAATTTCCTACTTCCTAAGTGTTTTCAGCAAAAAATTTTGAGTTCAATTCCTATTCTCTATTTGTTTTTTAAAGTGTTTTGTTATTTCAAAGAATAGTCTTTTGGAATTTTTTTTTGATCTAAAATTCTATATCTTTTTGGAGAGTTCCCATGTGATTTTCTTTGTTAAAAACACTTTGTTTTCCACACTTGAGCTTATCATTCTATCCTCTCTATAGGATCCTTGTGTTTGTGGTCTTTGATCACCAAGTTGTAAACCCTTATCATTGCTTGGCTTTGTGCCTTTCCCTCTTAGTGTAGAGGAGGTTGTGCAATTGGGTTGTATCCCTCAAGTGTGAGGAGATACTTGTTTGGCTTTGTGCTTATCCCTTATTTGTGAGGTGGATATTGTGTGGCTTTGTGCCTAGCCTCTAGTGAGAGGTTGTGTTTGTAAAGAGAGGAGTTGTGTACTCCCGGTTGTAGTTGCCCCAAATTCTCAGTGGAGGTTCCCTGTGTGGGAGTCCTGTGTGGACAAGTTAGTGGATTGAAAATCCTTCTGGGTGAAGGTGGGGATGTAGAGCTGGGTGCTCGAACCTCGAAACAAATCTCGTTGTTTGTGTTTGATCCATTGACTCAACTCCTCTCTCTTTTATTTGTGCCTTGCATCATTCATATTGCTCATTCATATATTATATGCTTGGCTTGTTTGTGTGTGCCTCATTGTGCTTGACCACGAGAGCTTTATATAGCGCCTCAACTCTTATTCAGAGGAATC
Source organism: Agave tequilana (assembly GCA_038442645.1). Classification (NCBI taxonomy): domain Eukaryota; kingdom Viridiplantae; phylum Streptophyta; class Magnoliopsida; order Asparagales; family Asparagaceae; genus Agave; species Agave tequilana. The sequence goes on from JAVJIF010030383.1 coordinate 196,289, forward strand.
AAGAGGAATTAATTCAGAGCCCTTCACCAGGAATTCGGCTACACTCGTTGGTTGCATTAAGTGTAGTTGCAATTAGTTTTTTAATTTCCGCATTTAGTTCATTAGATTAGCCGTACACCTATTCACCCCCCTCTAGGTGTACCTTCAACTTCACATCTACAAGTAAATAACCCCTGGAGAACAGGGGCGTCAAGCAGATGTCCTAGGCGAGTTACCTATTCAATGGTATAAATGAGAAGGGCAGCCCAGTGACCGGCCTGGCTCCTAGCACTGATGAAGAAATTGTTGAGAGGATCAATGCCTCTGCGAGCTCTTACACCACGGAGTCAAATGAGGATACTTTCAAACCTGATACAGTTTTTGAAAGTTTTCATCATCAGGCCCGAGTTCCCATTCTGCCGGGCGCTGTTGGCGGGCTTCCTTATGCTATGGCTGAAGCGTTGTGTGGTGCCAACACTGCCACATGCAGAAATTGTCGCCGATGTGGTGTACCCGGCGGTATTGTTGGCCTACGGAAAGTCTATCCCTCCTTCCAGCAATGGTGGCTGGAATTCAAAGTGGATACGGGCTCTGGTAAAAAGCCTGTGCCAAGTGGAGGCCGTTGTCGACTCCAGGGTAGACCAGAGGTTGACTCGGAGGGAAGGCCAAGAGTAAAGATCCCTAACCCCAGGATCGAGCTTCTATACGTACTTGATGGCTTGGTACGTTATGCACTGCCCTTCACTGATGATGGCGGTGCCTCTGTCTGAGGGTTTGTCCCTTTTGTGCAGAAGCTGGAGAATTCGAGCTGGTCCAACTACTATATGTTCTACGTTCAGAAATGTATTCTGAACACTTCGAACTACCAGCTCG
>JAVJIF010030384.1:0-65000 GCA_038442645.1 Agave tequilana
TTTTGCATTGCAGAAACATATAAGCGGACCTGGGCCTCAGCTCTCGAAAGCAGAGACCAGGATCCCTCTGACTTGCCGCGTTCCCACGGCAAAAGCCGCGGTTCTGCAGCAAGGAGGAGCTCACTACTGATCATTTTTTCTGCAGAATCTTCAGCTCTGCAAAATACTTCTGCTGCATTACTTAATTTCCTGTATTATTCACCCTATACCTGCTTAATAAAGTCAACAGTAAAACATTGGTTGAAATCGTTAAAAATTGTTTTTAGACATTTGCATCATTAGGCACGTATCTTTTCAATTCATTTACTTTTACTGTTGAAGAGTGCTGGAGGCAAGGTACGTGCGCATTGCATATAGACTAGGACTCACTCTTTGTTTGATTTAATTACGCTTTGGGTGATCCTTGTTTGTTATATCGTACACTTGCACGAATCAACTTTAAAGGCATAACCCATAAGAAAGATAAGGTGGGATTTTATCACCCCTTCCTTAGCCCGAAAACCATTTTCCCACGCACTCACAATCCTAAGCTTCTAAATAAAAACTGCTAGACGCTGGCCCTAGGGACATTCGGACTCACTTAGGAGATTATCCTAAGGGGGAAAAGTGTTGGAAATTGACTTTTGTAAAATCAGTGTCTAGGAAAGGGATTGAGGGCCGAAAGCCCGAAGTTGTTGGTTACTTAATTAAGGAACGTCTCTGACGGAAAACCTCCCACCAACCTTGCCCTTCCCTGGCTGATTTGCTTATAGTCAAAGTCTACACTAACCTCCTGTGGACGATCTAATCAGTTAGGAGTCGTCTAGGTCAGGAATCCTAGAAGCTTGGATTGATTTTTTTTTTTATTTGTTTGTTATTTTCATTTTTTCTTTTTCGCTGGTGTGATCAGTGCACGTTGTTTGTGTTGTATATGTGAGAGTGGTTTCGTGATCCAAAATCTGCAAGATTTGATAGACTTTCTACATTTGCACTTACACTACCACTTGACATTATGGAAAACAACCTCACTTCAAGATCGATTTATCCGATTCGCACCTCCCTTCCATCCTGCATTCTTCTCCCCGAGCCCATGGAATCACTTCGAGCTGAAACCGCAATTCATTAATACACTTCCCCGATTTCATGGTCTTGAGTCTGAGGACGCGTACCTCTTTATTCGTGAGTTTGAAGAGGTATGCCAAATGATGAGAATTTCCCAACTGATCGAGGATGCTGTTAGGTTAAGGTTTATACCGTTTGCACTGAAAGATTTAACTAAGAAGTGTCTTTACAATCTTCCTGTCAGTTCCATATCTTCATGGGATGATTTTGTCAAAGTCTTTCTTAAGAAATTCTATCCTATCCACAAAATAGCCCTCATGCGAAAGACTATCATGCAATTCAAGCAGGAACTAAATGAACCTTCTGGAAGTATCTTGAGCGTTTCAAAGACCTTCTAGCCCTGTGTCCTCATCACGGCATAGAGAAATGGCGTCTATGCCAGATTATCTATGACGGTCTAGATTACCAAACGAAAACCCTCCTTGAATCCATGTGTCAAGGGGAATTTTTGAAGAAAGATGAACATCAGGGTTGGATCTCTTTGAAACCCTAGCTGAGAAAACCATTCAGTGGGAGTCATGTCCTGATAAATCCACTCCCACCACTTCCAGAACTGGTACCCACTCCATAGAATCCTCTATAGCCGCAGAAGCAAGATTACACAATTGATGAAGAGGATAGAACTGCTTGAGTCTAGGAGAAATTCTGTTGTAAATCAGGTCAACCCATTACCTGTAATTCAACCGGGTTGCACCAACTGTCATGACCTTAGCCATGTCTTTGAGGAGTGTCCTTTGTATCAGCCCCAATCTTATCAGGAGAACCTGAATGCAGCTTTTACCAGACCCCCATACTCCACACATACAATTCTGGATGGCAGAACCATCCAAATTTCTCATGGAGTCAGTCTGGTCCTGAGCATCATAAACCACCACTTCCATATCCATATAATGCTCAGTCTCACCCACCCAATTTCAATCAAAATTCACTGTATGTTCATCCATCTCAAAGTCCACCTTAGTCACAACCATATCAAAACCCACCATACTATCAATCACAATTCCAGCCTCCATATCAACAACATCCACCCCAAAATAATTCAGAAATATCAGAGTTGAAAAAAATGCTAGAAACCTTTACAAAGAACTATCATCAGGATATGAATAAAGTTCAGGTCCAAATTGGGCAATTGGCTGAGAGACAAAAAGGACTGTACCAAGTCAGCCATTGCCAACTCCCAACATCACTTCCCTTTGAATGAAGTGGAAGATTCAGGACCCAGTCAATGTCATGCTATTCATACCCTGAGATCTGGAAAACAAGTTGATAATAAGGTTTCTGATCAATCATCTCATCCAATACCAAAGCCATCACCTCCTGTCCCAATACAACCAACTTCTGACAACCCATCCTCTAGTTCAGAGCCATCCACTTCAAAGCCAAGGGTAAAGAAAAGGTAGATGAGCAACCCTATAAGCCTGTTGTACCATTTCCAAATAGGCTTAAGAATCCCAAGACAAATGCTCACATGGAGAAGATAAAAGAAATGTTCAATAAGGTCCAAATCAATGTCCCTCTTCTTGATGCCATACAACAAGTGCCATCATATGCCAAATTCTTAAAGGAAATGTGCACCAAGAAGAGAAAACACAAGTCCCTAAAAAAAGTCTTCCTAGCATCATCCATCAACGAGCTGCTCAATGGTCCAATTCCTGTTAAATATAAAGACCCAGGGAGCCTCACCTTTCATGCATCATAGGACAGACTACCATTAATAGGGCACTTGTTGATTTGGGGGCCAGCATCAATCTCCTGCCTTTCTCTGTGTACCAACAATTAGGGTTAGGGGATCTCCGTCCTACCCAAATGACCATACAATTGGCTGATCGCTCTGTCACTAAACCCCAGGGGAAATTCACGATGTCCTTGTCAAAGTTGGGGAATTCATTTATCCTGTTGACTTTGTAGTCCTTGAAACAAAACCTGTGTCAATTCCAATCAAAGGGCTCAAACTCCTGTCATTTTGGGACGACCATTCCTGGCTACTACAAATGCCATCATTAATTGCCGGAATGGATCAATGAGGTTAACCTTTGGTAACATGACTCATGAACACAAAGTCTTCCACACACAACCTCGTAAAACAAAAGATCAAACATTTGAGGTTAGTTTCATTAGTAACAATTGTGAGGAAGAAGGTGAAGATCCAAAAGATGAGTCACAATCTTGTGATTCTCTTATCCGAGTACCTTTTCAACAAGGGATAGTTGATTTGGATATTTTCACCTTCAATGAGCCAACTGTGACTGTATCTGAACCTCCGATTGATATATCCTTTGAAGACCTGTTTGCTGATGAGATCATGTGTCTAGATGAGTCAACTCGGGGTAGGTTAGCTGATTGTCCACTTCCGGATGTTGACCTTAGTTTTGAAGAATTGTATGGAGAGGAGCTGATTTCCTTAACATTGAAAGTGATGAGATTCAGAGTAAGAGTGGGGATAAGGAATTTTTAATGAACAATGTGGTGGAATGAGGGTGAATGATAATAATAAAAAATTGAATCTGGAAATACCTAAGGCTCAAATAATTCAAACCGTTTCCCAACTGAGCTCACGAAAGCAGACGCACTGGAATGATGGGAAACGGGCCAGAGGAAAACGACCAAAAGCCTAGGTAATGGTTATACTTGTATATATTCTTTGTAAATAATTTTTTGCACTTTTTTGTAAATAAAAGTTTCTTACCTCTTACTTGTTTCTTGCATACATATATCATGATGCATTGAGGACAATGCATGAAATAAGTGTGGGGGAGGGTTTACTAACATAGAGTTTTTAGATTTTCTTTCTTTTACACTTCTTTTAGAAAATAAAAAAATTAATAATAAAAAAATAAAAAATAAAAACTTTTTGAAATAAGAGACAAAGTTTTGATCAATTTTTAAGAAAATTAAGATGTATCTTAGAAATTAAGAAAGCCTTAATTATGACATCTTAAACCTAGTTGAAATAATAGATCTTGTTTGAAATTATAGGATATGTAAGTAAAATTGGTGAGATATTCTTATCTTGAATTTTTTGCCTTAGATAATATGCACTTCACACTTACACATTTCTTGGGATGGAAACAAAGACCAAAATGCCATAAAAAATAAAAAAAAAAATTATAAATAAAACATCACTTATTAAGCTGGATAACTATGCCTCAAGAAGCATGATTATTCACGCCTAACGGTGAAAAACATCACTCATTAAGCTGGAGAATTATGCCTCAAGAAGCATAATTATTCACGCCTAACGGTGATCAGAAAAATAATCCCCTTTAGTTTTGTGGCCTTTTTTACTCGAGACCTTAAACCCGAGGGATGTTTTCTCATCTGGTGCCCTAAGACCGTCTGGTTTGGGAGTCATCGGTTAAAGGCTCGTTACAAGGGTGAACTAGAAAGCCTAAACTAAGGGAAGAAAAAAGAGAAAAAGAAAATAAATATATATAAATAAATGGCTTTATGGTTAGAGTTGAAATCCCAGAAATCTTCACTGTCACGGTGTGCATACTATCTAGGTTTTATGAAGGATAAAATATTCAATCCAATTTTGAATTCTTACCTTAATTGAAGACAAGATCTTGCATAGAGACTAAGTTTAAGAAAGAATGATTATAGGTGGACTTATGACCTAAGATCACTTATATTTTGCAAAAATAGTTCAAAAACATGTCTCTCTTTCAAATGCATTTTCAAAATACTAACATTTGTCTTCTTCCTTTATGGATTTTGTGGGTGTAATCCGCTGAAAACCCTCAGGAGACAACACTCCTCCTCTAGGGTAACCTAGAGGTTTAACGGCTTGTTGCACACGCTCAGTGCAATCGCGTCACCTGCGAAAGTGGTGTAATAAATTGGTAGTATAGTTTTTCTTTTCTTTTCTTTGTTTTGCTCGGGACGAGCAAAAGAATAAGTGTGGGGGTGTGATTAGTACACAAATGTGCATATTTTACCATATCATTCCCATGCATTTTAGCAAATAAATATATGATTTTCACTCATCTTCTCTGTATTTTTACAGGTCCACAACTGAAATGGGAGAAAGCCCAATAATCACTTTAATTAGCAATAATTAAAGAGATTAATTCTAAGCCCAAGATAAAGCCCAAATTTGAAATCAAAATCCAGAGAGATCCGCGTAACAACTCAAGATTCTAGAAGGCCACGTGGATAACAACCTCATAACAACTTTGCAACAGAAAGTTGTTGCTGAACGGCCTTCAAACTGCCGCAATTTGCCGCCAATCTACGGCAGATCTGGGTTTGTTGGATCTCGGATTTTGCGCCAACGGCCTAGGCTCTCGAAGCTTCTCTCTGATCCTATAAATACTGCACCTGGACCTGCGAGAAAAGACTGAATGGAGAAGAGAGGAGAAATTAGTAGATGCTTGTATTTTTCTAGGTTTTTTCTCTAGGTTTTAGTTCTTTAGACCCTCTTCTTCTTCCCTAGAAATTTTGTAAAGAAAGAGTTGTAAGAGAGAGAAATCTTGTGTACATCAAGGAGTGACACTTTGTGAAGCAAGGATTGATCCATTCTCTTCTCTCTATTCTTGCATTTTCTAGTTTACTTGCTTTCTTTACTTGTTGCTTTACTTTCTTGCACTTTTACTTCATGCTTTGTTTTTCTTTGTAATGGCTAGTAGTAGCTAATTCTTTCTACCATGTGCTAGCTAACAACTTACCTTGCTAACTACTAACTCATGGGTGATTGCTATCTTTAATCTTGCAAGTTGTATGGTCTTCTCTTCTCCGATGGGTTAATTTCATTTCTTGGCAAGTATCTTGTTGTAACTCTCCATATGATTCATGTGTGCCTCATTTAGAGCCTTGTCTTTGAACAAGTGCCTTGATGGAACATGGAGATGGATCACCAAACATATGCTAATTGCTAGCATCCCTTGAGTGTCGCTCTTTTGATTCCATTATTGAAAGTCTATCTTGTAGGCCGATGACATCTATGAAGGCTACAAGACAAGTCCAAGAATGATCCCCCGTCATCCAAGTGGGAAAGTAATTAGTCCAACACGCAAGACGAATCTTGGCCGATGAATCCACATGAGGCACGCATCACCATCACGGAGTTTAGTAAGTCTTTAGCAAGGAAGCAAGGTTAGCTAGCCATGGTTTTCTTCATCTAAAAGTCTTTTCAAAGTTTTCTTTTCTTTTTAGTGTGAATACCAAAGCAAACCTCTTCTTGATTTCTTTTCACTTTCATCATGAACATATCCATCCATTCTTTGATTTCTTTTTCAATGTTTTATTCATTCTTTTAAGCAAAGAAGAATTCTCGTTTTACATCTTCACTACCAATCGTAACGCTTCCATCGCAAGCTCTCCCTGAGAATCGACTCGGTATAGCCTATGCTATAACGGAGATAAGAAAGGGTATATTAATCATCTTTCATACATTTGTGGAGTGATCTAAGCACTTGAGGTTGTTTCTAAACCTTATCTCCTTAATTGAATACATATATTTGTGCTCATTTATACTCCATAATACGACACCTTTCCCGTCTTAATCAGTCACGGGAAAGAGGACGTCACCAATAAGGTTTCGGATCCTCCCTTCACCAATTTTACCTCTAGAAGTGACATCGACAAAAAACTCATGCTCATTAGATCACTTTTCAGTGGTGGAGATGCTCATTAAGCGAAGGATTACGGCCCACAACAGTTGGTTGGGTAGAATCAGAATGTTCTTCTGCATTTTGACATCGAGAAACACCATTGTTCTCAGGTTAGCGATGAGCTTCTTCAATGTTTACATCATGCATCATGATGTGACCAGCATCCGATCGTCTCAACACGATCATCTCAACACTGATCAACTGCGACATGATTCAGCGGAAGAAGAGAGGAACCTTTCTTCGGCGCTCTTTCAAACATCTTGTATTTGGAGCAGTGTAGATGTCTTGAGGAGTGAGTGCAACCTTTCGCTAAGAGAGAGGGACTTCTTTCTACTCCTTTATTGTAACACTCAATCTTATTGCAAAGAGAGCGTCTTGTATCACTTCCATATATTTGAATATCAATAAAAGTGACACTTTTTCTTATCTTTTGATATGTCTTGAATTCCTTTTTTGCATTATAAATCAGACACATAGAAGTAGGAACTCTTGACTTGCTAGAAGTGCGATAATTAACTTAACAAGTCAAAGTTGGAGAAAGTTTCATTTCAGGAATTTAAGATTACTGTCAGAGGTGTGATATTAACTTGATAGAAATGTAAACTAGAGGTGTGATATTAACTTGGCTCAATGGTAGTTTTAGCTTCATTTGGGAAGACTGAAAACATCACTGTCATAAGTGTAATGTTAAACTTGATAGTGAAGGTAATGCTAGAGGTGTAATTTTGAACTTGGCATTGGTCATTTCAACTTCGACAGGGAAGTTCGAGGGAAAGTCATGTCATAGGTGTATTGTTAAACTTAGCAATGAATTGGACGCTAGAGGTGTGATGTTAAACTTTACATCACTCATCTCAGCTTCGATATGAAAGTCTGAGGAAAAGTTATTGATATAGGTGTATTGTTGAACTTAACAATGAATCGGATGTTAGAGGTGTGGTGTTGAACTTAGTATCGCTCATCTCAGCTTCGATATGGAAGCCTGAGGAAAAGTGACTGTCAGAGGTTAAATATTGAAGTTGGCAGCAATCTTAATCACTGTTAGCGGTGTGATGTTAAACTTAACAGTAATTTGTCAGAGGTCTAATTTGAGGACTTGCGACTCCATGTAGAGGAGAGACAAGTGAAGTTTATACTCGTTGGGGTATATTGAAATTTTTCATTGTCAGAGGTGTAGTGTTAACATAACAATGATTGTATTTGTGGACCTACCACTCTGTGAAAGAGAATTGGTAGGAGATCTTGCGTGGAAAGTAAAATGAACTGTCAGAGGTTTAATATTAACATGACAATCGTTGATTTCCTGGGACATGAGAGATTCTCCATTAGAGGTGTAATATTAACATAACAGCGAGGACTTTTAATGAGTTTTGTTGTCAGAAGTTTAATATTAACTTGATAGAATCTACTGGGGATCGGGAAGTTCAGCTTGTCGGAGGTTTACTGTAAACATGACAAGTCTTGGATCATTTTGATAGAGAAATGAACACAGGTGTTTTGTGGTCCTACTATTCTTTGGGTAAGAATTGGTAGGGGATTTTGAAGGAGAGGATGGGACCAAGTCCCTTAGGATTTTTAGCAAACCCTCAGCTATCAACAGATTTGGTGTGCCTTTATCAACTACCGTTTGAGTTGGGCTAGCCATGCTATTCCCCTTAGCATGATGAATTATTGAAGACTTATGTTGGACTTAAAAGCCAACATTTTCCTCTATCCTTAGCCGTTGGAGGCGTCAGATGTCAATAAAAGAGTAACTAAGCTAAAACTGAAGTTTTGTATTTTGTTTCTTCTTCAAATTTTACATCATGCATCATGATGTAACCAGCGCTTGATTAGCTTAACGCTGATCGACCGTGATGTAATCCAGTGGAGGTAGAAAGGAGCTTTTCTTTGGTGTTCCCCAAATATCTTAGAGTTTTGATCTGAGGTGTAGTATTAACCTGATCAAGAGAAGAATGCTATCAGGGATAGTATTTATTCAAGAATTCACCATTAATTGGCATCATAATCGTATCACCGTCTGAGATTATAAGGTGATATGCTCTATTTGAGTAGACTGACTCTACTACAAATGGTCCCTCCCATTTGGGCTGAAATTTTCCCTTGGTTTTATGCGTCATCACCATAGGTCTTGTGATAGCTAAAACTAGGTTGCCTTTCTTTAAAGTTTACTCCTTGACTTTCTTGTTGAAGGTTCTGATAATTCGAGCCTTATAGAGCAGGATTTGCTGTTGAGTTTGCAGGCATTTATAATCCAAAGCCTCCAGCTCTTGAAGTCACAGTCGATGCTTCTCCTCATTTGTCATCTCTACCATCAAGGCGATGCGTAGAGATGGAATCTAGATTTCTAGTGGGAGTATAACTTCACACTCATATACCAAAGAGAATGGTGTAGCTTTCGTTGGGGTTCAAACCATCGTGCCATAGGCAAATAAGCATTCACCTAACTTGTCGTCCCAGTCATGTTGGATTTTCGAGACGAATTTCTTGAGAAGCTTTCTAATAGTCTTGTTGCAAGCTTCTGCGAGACTATTAGCGGCCGAATAATATGCCGTTGAAGATGTGCTCTGCATCCTGAACTTATTGCAGAACCTCTGAAAAGCTCGGCTGACGAACTGGGGCCCATTATCATCAATGATCTGTCATGGTACACCAAAATAGTAAATGACGTGATGTTTAATGAATTTGACTACGTTAGATACTTTTACCTCCCTCAAGGGAATAGCTTTAGCCCATTTAGAGAAATAGTCGGTTATAGCTAAGATGAACCGATGTCCTTCGATGAAGGTGGGCTGATAGGGCCAACCATGTCGATCCCTCACATCTCAAATGGTCAGGTTGAGGTTGTAGAGCGAAGATATCCTGGTGCTTGATGGATGAAGTCACCATGGACCTGACAGGCGTGACCTCGTTTAGCGTAAGTGATGGCGTCTGGGATCATCCTAGGCTAATAATATCGCAGTCTTTTGAGTCGATCTCCAAGCTTCGGACCAGGCTGATAAGCTCCATACAAGCCGTCATGCTCTTCTTTGAGTACTTCCTGTGCCTCCTTTTGTGATAGACAGCGGAGGAGGATTCCATCATGCGATTGGCGATACAGTGTTCGTATTCGCGTTGTAGTAAAATTTGAGGGCTTTTCTTCTAGTGGCAGCCGCCTCTTTGGGATCATCAGGAAGAATGTCGTACAGTGCATAGTCGATGTATGAAAACCGCCAATCCCTGAGTTTTGGACCTGTTGAAGTATCTAAAGCTTATTTAACTTGATAGTCTCCTGTCGGCTTTTGGTGATCTTCAAAAGCGATTCTTAGTCAATACAAGTCGTGGCTGTAGACAAGTCTTTTTTCTACTATTCCAGCTGAAGAGCTAAGGAAGCAGCAATGTCAGTGCATCTGCATGCACATTTTGCTGGCGTGGTACATGGTCGATGTAAAAGTTTTTGAACCTCTCGGCCATATGAATAGTTGCATTCTAATAGGGTACTAAGTCTTTATGTCTATCTTCGTACTCCCCGCGAACTTGGTTAACAATGAGCTTAGAGTCACCGTATGCTTCGAGATTTTTTACGCAAATCTCATCGGCGATTTGCATTCTGATCAAGGGGGCATTGTATTCTACTACATTATTGGAACATAGCTCGGTTAATGAGAATGCACGAGGAATCATGTGGTTCTATGGGGAGATTAGTACTACTCTCACTCCTGCTGCGATATGCCCTTGTGGGCCTGTTCTTGATGCACCGTCGAAGAAGAGCTGCCACACCTGTCCTTCGAAAGAAGTCTGGGTCCGACAAACTCCAGCAACCTCGTCTGGGAGATCCTCATACTGTTCGGTCACTTTCAGATCTGAATGTTCAGCAAGGAAATCTATCACCGCTTGTCCCTTCACGGCTTTTTGTGGTAGAACGTGCATCTCATATTGGGAAAGCAGTATGGCCCATTTTGCCAATCGACCATTTAGTGACGATGCCTTCGCCATGAGCAACCTCAAAGGGTTGACTTTTATATGTTTATAGTCTGGCCCACCAAGTAGTGTCGCATTTTTTGGACGGCGAGCAACAACGCCAAACATTCCTTTTCGATCAGGTTATACAGATGTTCGGCTTCGATCATGGTTCTACTTAGATAGTAGATTGCCTGTTCGTGTCCCTGGTCATTATTCTGGGCTAGTAAAGCTCCTAAGGAATGATCTATCGCTCAAACATATATAAAAAAAGGTTTTGCTAAAACTGGAGCTATAAGGACAAGTGGTTGCGTGAGGTATCGTTTGATTTCCTTGAACGCTTGTTGGCAAGCATCGTCCCAATTGAATGAGACACCCTTTTCATCAATTTGGTGAAGGGTTGGCATCATCTTGAGAGATTTGAGATAAACCTCTAGATATATGTTGAGCGCCCTTGCAATCCTTTAAACTCTCTGAGTTTCCTTGAAAGTTACATCTTTTGGACAGCGCGGACTTTCTCTGGGTCAAGGTGAATTCCTTTGGATGTCACCACGAACCCTAAGAATTTACCGCTGGCTACCCCCAGAAAAGATTTGGTGGGGTTCATCTTCAACTGATGTGCCCGTATGATCTCAAAAATTGTCTTCAGATCTGCTATGTGGTCGCCCTTGGTGCGGCTTTTCACTGCAATGTCGTCGACGTAACATTCCACTGTTTTATGTATGTGTTCGTGAAAAATTTCATTCATAGCTATCTAATATGTTGCCCCCGCGTTCTTTAGTCCGAAGGGCATGACAGTATACCAATGTACCCCCAGTGATGTCCTAAAAGAAATATGTTTTTCATCATCAGGGTACATTTTGATTTGATTGTCTCTGAGAATCCATCCATAAAGGACATTCGATTAAACCACACATATTGTCGATCATGACATCCGTGATTGGGAGAGGGAATTCATCTTTGGGACATGTCTCATTTAGGTCACAAAAATCGATGCAAATCTGAATCTTCCCGTTTTTCTTAACAACGGGGACGATATTGGCTACCCAATTAAGGTGTTGCTCCTCCCAAACGAAGCCTGGCTTTTTGACTTTTGACTGGATTGCTTCTATTATTTTTGGACGAATCGTTGATGCTACTATTTGACTGGTTTCGCGTCCGAATTGACATTGAGGCGACGCATAGCCACTCGGGGATCAAGCCCAGACATGTCCTCGTAATTCTAAGCGAAAACATCTATATACTCTCGTACAAGAGATATTAGATCTTCCTTCTTGGAGGGCGTAGGCTTTCGCTTATAAAGATGGGATTAGGATTAGCCTCATCTCCCAGATTTATCTAGGTGACTTTATTTTCCATGGGTGGTTCACGTTGTCCGAAGAGAATATCCCAGAGAGTGTTTAGGTTTTTGATCCAAGGATCTGTATCAGACTGGATCATTTCTTCATCTCCGTCTTTTAGGTGACTTGTTGAAACCATATTTACTGAAAGTTCTCCAAAGATGTTGCTGACACGAACATCCGACTCCCACGATGACATGCCCTATCAGTAATTATGGTATAATGACTCTTCAGACTCAGAGACTGATGGGATCAGAGTTGACACATAGCCCAACCCCTTGTGAGTTCGATGATAATAATCAGGGGTCTTCCCTTTCGGAATGAAAGATCGAAGTAGTGTTCTTCTTCCTTTGCCGAAGTTCAAACTAGGACAATTTGTTAGATCATACCCCATGCTCTCTATCATTCTGAGTACATTGGCTCATAATGAGAGAACTGTGGGGATTCGTTCTCACTTTCTGAGTCTTCGCGAGATATCAATTCATACTTAATTCTTTCGAAAAGAATTGATTTTTGGCCTTTGCGTCTTTCTGGGACTATGAATATTGATTCTTGCGCATCACCGACATCTTGGTACGTTTTGAGGGATGACTTCATTAGTACATGCAATGATGTCAGAGCATCCATTACAGACCAGAGGTCATTATCCATCTCGGTACTAGTGCCTGATGCTTTAAATCAGAAGCAAACACAGAAAAATAAGCTAAATTTAACTTTTCATTAATATACCACTCGCCTACATCAACGGCGGTGTTATTAATATTGAGCTTATTAATACTCGTTACAAGCAGATTTAATTCCCACATGCACTCTTCTTCTGCCTCTGGCTCAGTGTCAGCTTCATTACTTGAGTCTAGTTCCTCTGGCTGTGAATTCTCTTTCGTCTCCAGAGAATCTTGGTACAAGAAGGAGTCTGTGAAATAGTTCTCTACCCCCTTGAACGGATGCCTTTCGGCAATCAACGTTCGGACTTTTTCACTTCCGTTGATGTACTTCATGACTTGTTGGAGAGTGGAGGGGACGATGGAATTATGATAAATCCATGGTCGTCTGAGCATCAAATTGTATGAAGTGTCAACGTCGATTACATAGCATGTCACTTCAGATCTTAGGTCCCCTATCTGACAATTAAACTTGATCTTCCCCATTAGGCGCGTACCATTGGCATTGAAACTATAGATGGTAGTTTGGGTGGCGCTCAATGGTGGGTGGGGATCCCTAAGTGCTGCATGACCCGACGAGGTATGATGCTCAATGCGGATCCTAGATCTACCTGAATGCGGCTCACTTCAGACGATCCAATGTACCCTGTGAAGTACAAGGGCCGATCATGTTTCCCTTGACCTGCATGTCATCTGACGTGAAGGTGATGCAGGGGGCATTGTAAGAGACATGGGGGCAGTCCTCTTCATCTTCCTCTTGTAGTCCAGCCTGGATCTAGGCCATGAAGACTTAGCATCAGCTGGAGCTTCACTCAGAGCTTCTCTTATTGGCTTTGATAGTCTCAGGAGCTCGTAAAGGGTGATCCTGGCCGGGATATTAGCCAGTTGGGTCAGGACGTCAAAGCGGTAAGGTGTTGGAGATCCTTTCGCGTTGTTCTTTGGGAGAGCCTTGAAAAACTGAAGTTCTTTCTGCTTCTCCACAGGTTGCTTTGCAGAGGGCTTGATTGGCTTTGCGGTAGGTTTAGGAGGGCTTGCCCCCATATCACCATACTTCTTTAAATACAACTACCCAAACGAGTTTCTATCACGAGCGGTTTATTGAGCTCTGCGGCAAGGATGATTGTTTCCTCTTCCGAATCAGTTAGTGAGGGAACATCAGTTTTTGCTTTCCGGGAAGAAGCACACACCACATTGTAGGATGAAACTTTTCCCTTGACTTTGGACCTTCTGTTGGTAACAGTAGTCCACTATTGGCCATCCACAAGGTCAGGATGAACCCATATAATTTCTTTCTGAGGTATAAGGATAGGTACAAGACCATTCTCTTGCTGGAGATGCAGGTCTGTATTGATCATCTTTAGTTCCCCTTTCGGGATGAGAACTACTCCGGCTGGTGCTGGAGGTTGATTTTCAAACTGAAAAATGATGTCATATTAGCAGTCACTTTCTTCTGCTCTGGACGGAGTCTTAGCACTTCTACATCAATCAGAGCTTGAAGAATATCTTTGAAGATATAATAGTTCTTGGCGGGGTGCTCTAGCATTCTATGATACAGGAAGTAGTTAGGATTGTCAGATTTGCCGACTTCCTCAGAACGTCTAGCTTCGAGAAGCTTCAATCTGTTGCTCTTGTTGAGCAACTTGAACAATGAATCGACGTGTTTATCCTTAAAAGCGTACTGCCTGTTGGCGCATGGCTGACTTAAAGAACCTCCCCCTCTGGCTGGCTGAGATTTCATGAGGGATTTTGTCTCTGTCGCCAATGTATCCTTTCTTTTTGATTGAAAAGATATTTTTGGCGCGCGCCTTTGTTTGGTGGGAGAAAGTTCCTTATAAAATTTTCTTGAAACAAATGAAAGATTGCAGCGGATTAATACTCCGACTACAAGGGAGGGAAGATGTTTAGACTTGAATCTCCCCTTTGTTTAGTGCTGGGTTCTTGATGTGGCGGTGGAAAGTGAATCTTATTTTTCGTTGATCAGTGAACGTCAATACCTCTTGGGAATCCTCTCTTTGGATAGCAGATGGAGTAACACAGCTCCTGTCGATCAGGAATCTCAAAGAGATTGTAGGCAAAGATTAACTTGTACGCAGCAAGTTGTTCGAAGAGTTGAACTCTCTCTTTCTTTTCGGTGGATATCTTGGTGCTTCTACAGCTCACAAGCGAAATTCTTCTCCAAGAATTATCTGATCAACTGACCCCTTCTCCATAGCAACGGGGCTATTTATAGAGGTTTCAAGGGTGAATGTGCCCCCTAAAAATGCTCCATAATGGGGGTTAACTTCCTCATTATGTGGGCGGTAATTGACCCAATAACGAGGGCAGTTATAACTTAAACGCGGGTTTCGACCCTCGCGCCTTGGTGCTACAGTGATGCAGAGACGCGGGTTTTGACCCTCGCATCTTGGTGCTGCAGTGATGCTGAGACGCGGGTTTCGACCCTCGCGCCTTGGTGCTGCAGTGAACACGGGTTTCGACCCTCGCGCCTTGGTGCTGCAGTGATGCTGAGACGCGGGTTTCGACCCTCGCACCTTGGTGCTGCAGTGAACGCGGGTTTCGACCCTCGCGCCTTGATGCTGCAGTGATGCTGAGACGCATGTTTCGACCCTCGCGTCTTGGTGCTGGTGTGATGGCTATGATTAGCCCTGCGTCTGGAGTTTGGACTCTGCTTTTTGATGACTTGTCTTTTAGTGATTTTTAGACAGCCTACAGAACCCCCTCCAAAGTTTTCAATATTCCGCGGTTAACTGGGACGGATTTCGAAATACTTTAGACTTTGGTTGAGTTCATACTTCTCATGATTGGACTGATAATCATTTGAGATGCTCTGAGCTTGATCCTGTCTGGAATATGGTCTTCGTAAGTGTACTGTGAAACCCTTTGAAGCCCCCAGAAATGATCATAGCGAGTATCCAGAATGGCAGTCTAGACCTCCCCAGTGCTCTGAGTTTGTTGTTGGTGTACTTTGAACCAGGGGTAAACAGTCATCTGCTTGTGCCAGTGTACTGTTGAACTGAATTGCGGAAGCAAGGACTGAATGCAAGTCCTGTAGATGCAGGGGTCATGTTGCTTTAAAGACGCAGTCCTTACTTGGAGTGGGGATGCATCATTAGTTTACTACAGAGACGCGGCTCTTGTAGAGATGCGTCTTTTGAGATGAAGATGCAGCTTTCGCTCTGTGAATTAGGCGCGACTTTGGCCTTGCTGACGAGGCGCGACTTTTAGAGGAACGCGGTTTTCCGTTGAACACAAACCATGTTGTGGGCGCGTTGCCACATGTCCGGCAGAAGTGAAGGGACATCTTTCCTTTGGCGCGCGAATTTTGCGCTGCATTTAATATGCACGCC
Source organism: Agave tequilana (assembly GCA_038442645.1). Lineage (NCBI taxonomy): Eukaryota > Viridiplantae > Streptophyta > Magnoliopsida > Asparagales > Asparagaceae > Agave > Agave tequilana. Next base: position 16,002 of record JAVJIF010030384.1, read on the forward strand.
ACGTGTCGGACTGGGATTAGGCCTCGAGCCAAGCGCCACGTATCTCTGAGGATTTTTGTGCCTATAAAAGACAACAGTCTTTCAAGAGTCATCATTAGACTCTTCTTCTTTGCCGCGTTCTTTTAGGGTTAAGAAAAAGCTCAAAGCTTTTTTTCATTTTCACCACCTTCAACAGTGATTTCATGGTCGAAATGGCACCCAAGACCAAACTCGCTTCTTCGTCTTCGAGCGCTGTCGCTCCGGAGATTCCAATGGGTGGTTCCTCCATGCAGGAGGCCCCTATTTCAGGTAGTAAAACCATCTGATTTGGTTTCTGCCATTGAAGGAGCTTATAGAGTTCTTATAATTCTTAAATCCCTTTGAATGTGAACCGCCAACGCGGGCTTATGCCCGTGTTTGATCTTCAGGCGCGGTTCTTGAGTTGATAGACAAGACGCAGGTTTGACGACCTCTGCATCTTTCCTTTATCAACTTGAGTCCATATCTATTTGTTGAACGTGGGGCCTCATTGAGCCTTGCTTTTCGGACTCAATGCTCAGAATATTTCTAAGTGTGGGGAGTTCAGACGCAGACTTCTTAAGATTCTTGCGTCTTGTAAGATCAGACGCAAGTTTTAATGAATCTCGCGTCTGAGTCCGATACTTAGAAATTTTTCTGAGTCATGGATTTTGAAGTACGGGCTTCATGCAAGCCTCGCGTTCTTTGAGTCTGGATACAGATTTTGATGATCTCCGCGTCTGGATTCATTCCTGTATTTGAGTTTCAAACACTTAGCCATTTTCTTTCAGATTTCTGATCAAGTGTTGTTCTCTTTGCAGTACGATACTCCTCCAACCCTTTATCCAAAAAGTGCCACTTTGGGCACATAGGCGGTGCTGATCGTAATCTAACCTTCGTGCTTCAGAGAACTGCTCCTGTGACTACTGGTAAGTCGAAGGAGCGAAAGGAGAAGATCTCCAAGGCCAGTATGGTGACCCTCCGAGAGATTATCTCTGATGGACTGCTTGAGACGGATTCCCGCACTCCATTACGGAAGCCTATCTTCTTCTTTGGTGATGACATTGACGAGGATGATAGGATTTTGCACGACGGAGATTATAAGTGGCTCCGTCAGATAAGGGATAGGAAGTTCTTTCTTCCCAATATGGAGAGGATGTATCTCCTGTCTTATCTTCAGCACATGTCTGTTCACCGTGCGATGGATTGGGATCTTTCCTGATTTGTCTCCGGTGTCTCTCTTGGCAGACTAGGTGCCAAAGAAATACACTCTATCGGCCATGGGAAAGAGGTCTTTGGTTTATTCCCCAGATTGGTCAGGTCTGAATATCCGAGAGGGGAAACCCCCCAGCTTGGCACCACCTTCATCAATCAGTTCATGAAAGTGAGGGGTCACTTTCCCATCGACTTCCGTCTACTTGGATGGGTTCATTCTTCCAACAGATCCTGGTGAGGTAGGATGGTTGGATTTGTCCTTGTCGAACTTGGAGCTCTGCTGCAACAGGTGGGGCTATACCACTCGGTAAGGGCTGTGCAGTATGGCCTCCCGCAAAGTTTTCATAATTTCTATAGCATCCTGGAGCACTATAATCCTTTGACGGGCACATTTTTTACTCCAGTCGGAGAGATGGGGCTCGCTCTTCATAAGCTGTATGAGGTCTCGGGGCTTGTTATGGGAGATGCCCCTTAAGAAGAATACGTTCCGACTTCTAAAGAACTTCATCTCTTGAAGAAGGAGAGCCCTCAAGAATATGAGACATACTGGGAAGTGTTGTGTCACTTCTGTTGGCCCAGAGGCCTTCCACTTTAGTTTGATGATGATTAACTCATGTAGTTATGTTTGCTAATAATCTTGTGATGTTTAGTTTCAGATCTTTAGCAAGATATTAGTAGGTGATTAGCTTCAACAAAGGTATTTTGGAGCTTCTCACGTGGTGATTCAAGAGCCCGAGCATCAAGATCATATCTAGCACTCATTGGAGTCAAGCTCAGTGGATCACGGTTTGGATCGAGTCGGCTTGAAGATGAAGTTCATCAAGAAGACTTCGGTACTTAGTTTAGTTTATGTTTTAGATCCATGTGTAAAGATTAGATAGTGTGATATGCTCAAGTTCACAACACACACACGTTTCATGTTTTGGTTTTCGGTTTTGGTTTAACTGATCTTAGTTTTCATGAATAGATAGATCAAAGCAAGTTTACATTGTTTAATATATATTAGATTTGTTCTATATACATGCATGCTTCAACTATTTATACAAACTTAGTTTGATATGCCTATTCATGTGTTTGGAGTTTTGTATTTTAACAAAAACGTATTTTCGGATTTAAAGTCAAAAACAATGATATATATCTTTCATGCATATTGGGGTATATCCATATACAACATGCTTCAATGTTGTTTCATATCATGTTTTGTATTTGGATGAGTTTTGGAAAAATTGGATTTTCATTTGAAAAATCCAAGTTTTAGAAAATACAGTTTTTGGTTTTCGACAAAATTTTCATAACACAAAAGGAGTTCAACATGTTTGTAACTTGGTTTGATTTTTACTCAGACAAGCTTGTATATCAATGTATTATACTGAACTTATTTTTGTGGATTTTTAGAGATTTTATGGGATTTATTTGAGAATTAAAAACCCAGTTTTCAGTCCCTTAATAGTTTCTGCCAGGCTCTGGCGGTCGACCGCATTGGTCGATCGGACAAGTAGCCGGTCGACCGGACCGGTCGACCGGACGTATACGAGACTGCACAAAGGCCATTGGGTTTGGCCGGTCGATCGGGCGGTCGACCGACTGAAGTCCCCTTACTCTCGGGTAAGGGCGGTCGACCGGGCGGACGACCGGTGGTTGGCAACAGTCAAATTTTGACCGTTGGCCAGTCGACCGGCCGGTCGACTAGATGGTCAATTCTGACCATAATTGCTGCAACGGCTAGTTTTTTAAAGGGGCTATAAGAACCCCATTTGAGAGAGGTTTTCTCTAAGAATTTTAAAAGCTAAAATTTCCTACTTCCTAAGTGTTTTCAGCAAAAAGTTTTAAGTTCAAATTCCTATTCTCTATTTGTTTTTTAAAGTGTTTTGTTATTTCAAAGAAGATAGTCTTTTGAGAATTATTTTTTGATCTAAAAATTCTATATCTTTTTGGAGAGTTTCCCAAGTGATTTTCTTTGTTAAAAACACTTTGTTTTCCACACTTGAGCTTATCATTCTATCCTCTCTATAGGATCCTTGTGTTTGTGGAAAAGAAATTAGTTTGTGGTCTTTTGATCACCAAGTTGTAAACCCTTATCATTGTTTGGCTTTGTGCCTTTCCCTCTTAGTGTAGAGGAGGTTGTGCAATTGGGTTGTATCCCTCAAGTATGAGGTGATCCTTGTTTGGCTTTGTGCTCATCCCTCATTTGTGAGGTGGATATTGTGGTGGCTTTGTGCCTAGCCTCTTGTGAGAGGTTGTGTTTGTAAAGAGAGGAGTTGTGTACTCCCGGTTGTAGTTGCCCCAAATCCTCAGTGGAGGTTCCCTGTGTGGGAGTCCTGTATGGACAAGTTAGTAGATTGGAAATCCTTCTGGGAGAAGGCGGGGATGTAGAGCTGGGTGCTCGAACCTCGAAACAAATCTCGCTGTTTGCGTTTGATCCATTGACTCTAACTCCCTCTCTCTTTTATTTGTGCCTTGCATCATTCATATTCCTCATTCATATATTATATGCTTGGCTTGTTTGTGTGTGCCTCTCTTGTGCTTGACCACGAGAGCTTTATATAGCGCCTCAACTCTTATTCAGAGGAATCAAGAGGAGTTAGTCCAGAGCCCTTCACCGAGGATTCGGCTACACTCGTTGGTTGCATTAAGTGTAGTTGCAATTAGTTTTTTAATTTCCACATTTAGTTCATTAGATTAGCCGTACACCTATTCACCCCCCCTCTAGGTGTACCTTCAATTGGTATCAGAGCCTACGCTCCTGATATTTGGTTTAACCACCTAGGAGTGTGATCTTGGTTAGCTAATCTATATTTGCCTTTGCACTTGCACACATATAGTTTGCACTTATGGATAGCCCTCCCATGTTTGATTTCTCTAAACTAGATATATGGAAGGTTCTTATGAGTTGTTATTTAAAATCCCTAGGCTTGCATGTTTACCTTGCCATTACCAAGGAAGGAATCCTACCCTAATGATAGCAAGCATATAGAGGCCAATGCAATAGCCCTAAAGGCACTTAGAGCATCTCTTCATAAAGGATATTTACATGTGTTTTCTCACTATGAATCCGCTTTTACAGTATGGAGCATTTTGACTTCTCCTGAGCTACCAAAGATTATCGATAAGATGAGGAGATCTAGAAGAGACGATTCCGATGAACGTTGCTTCATGGTCCAAGGGAATGACTCCCTTGAGGTACACTCGGACACCCAATTAGATGCTAGCACTAGTTCCTATTGCAATCAGTGTTTAGAGCACAAGCCATGAATGATGAACTTGCCAAAAATTGTGAAAATTTGATTTCTAAATACAAACTTTTGAAAAAGGAAAGTCTTGTTTTAAAAGAAGAAAATAAAAATTTATCTTCTAAACTTGAGATTGTTTTGCAAGAAAGGGATGAGATTTCCAGTGAAAGTGACTCGCTTAAATCCCAACTTGATCTTGCAGTTAATGAAAACAAAATTTTAAAAAGTAAAAATGATTGTGAATATATTTTGAAGAAAAATGAGGATTTAACTTCAAAATTTGATTTTGTATTAAAAGAGAATAATTCTTTGAAAAATAAAATAAATTTGATTTCACAAGAATTAAAAGATTGTTTAAAGAAAAATATTTCTTTGCAAAATGATATAGACGCACATGTTTGCCATGCTAGTGTAGCTTCTTCATCTAGCTCACCTATTGCATGCACCTCTTTATACTTGAAAATGATATATCCATACTTAAGAAGAGTGTTGATTGTTTGGGCTCCACTTTGAGCCATTGTGCTTTGAACCACACACGTTTGGAATCTATGTTTCAAAAGAAACAAGTTCCAACTTTACATGCACACCATACACGGCATACACATGCTACTCATGGTCACAACCATCACACAATGTATGCTCATGTGTACACTTGTACACATTATGGACGTAAGGGCCACCTTACTAAGTTTTGCTATGATCGTATACATGATTCAAATTTAGCAACTAAATTTGTTTAGTTTAGAAAGGAACTAACCCCCATGGACCAAAAGAGTGTGGGTACCAAAGACCACCCCTATTCTGTTTGATGTAGGTGTGGGCTCTCGCATGACGTGAGAGCGATGGTGCCTTGAGGTGTATGCGTTCCGAGTTTTAAGAGAACTATTTGGATGCATCACTTTCAAGGGGAGTTTGGTGGGAAGACCACTTTGTTTTGGAGACATGGAGAATTGCCTTCTAGGTTTTGGTAACGATCTCTAACTCCTCATTATTGTTTACATGCTTTCCTTATTATTCATTTTAGCATGTTTTGATGTTTATTGATTACTATGATTATGCCTTGATATTTAGATTAGTAATATACATGATTAGTTATTTAAGACACCCATGTTTATGTGGATTTATATTTAGTGTTCTCACTTTAGTTTATCTATTCTATATGTCCTAGATCTAATGCATGTGCATATACATAATGATCATATGTATGTTTATGAGTTTTGTTTTGATTTCTATGCTTCATGTTTTGATTACTTGTTTGAATGTTAGTTTTCATTAAAACTAGGATATATACTTGTACATGTAGTGAACCACAAATAGATCATTATATGTTTGTGCTTGAACGCTCATTTGTACCCATTAGATGTACTAGTATAGTCTAGTTTTGATGATTCATACATTTGACTTATATTCCCATTTTGTACATGTTTTTCATGTTTATATGTTTTAACTTCATGTATATGTCCATCTTGTCTAAACTATTAGCTATACATATACATCCTTGAGCCACTTGCCTTTATGCATATACTTTTGTGGACTCGTTATGTTTTGGATATGTATATATACTGTAGTTTGTACATGACATACATATACCTTGAAGAATTCTAGTTTTGATGATTTTAACGTTTTAAGGAATTTTGAGCTTAATTGACTAGTTTCATGATTATGTTCTTCACATAACTTGTACACTCACTCTACTTGATGGTTTCTCATGATTTTGTTTTCATGAGTATGATATGTTCCTTATTGATTTTGAGTGTTTAGTGACCATGTGATTTACATGTTCTTCATGAAATATAATTTTGTTTTATTCCTTACTTGAAGGATTTCGTACTAGTTTGCAAGTTTTTCATATAACTAGTTCGTATTCTTCGTTATGGTAGAGTTTTCAAATATGATAAACATATTTTCAAACCTATTTTTGAAAACCCCTACCCATTCAAGGGAGGTTGGTTGGGCGACCATGCCTTGTATGATTATTATTGAAAATCTTTTTAAACATGTGCATGAAATGGGTGGTAAGTAATATGAGTTATACACTTGATCATATTATATTTTCAATTGGTATCTTTGGATTGTTTCAATTGGTATCAATATTGACATTCTTTTTGTATACTCATATATATGTTTATATATATGTATGCTTACACTTCAAATAGTATCAACTTCGATTGGTATCTAATTTTCCATACATATATATGTCTTATTTGTGCTTACTATATCTATATATCTTTGAGCACAAATTTTGGATAATGCTAAGCTTGATTTTTTTTTTAATGACTATCTTGTTTCAATTGATTATGTTTCAATTGGTATCCTAATACAAGCTTATGCATCGTTTTATTTGGTATTTCATAAAGGGGGAGAAAACTCGTATTTCATCTTTCAATTGGTATTTTGTTTACCTTTGATTTTCACTCCCATACTTTATGATGAAAAATGATTGAAAAGTTAATATTGATTTTAATTTGGTATCATTTGTTCAAAATGAAAAATATTTACAATTGGTATCAAGATGTTTATTTGTTTACCTTCAATTGGTTCAAAATTTGTAATGTTTATTTACAATTGGTACATGTCAAAATTTGTTTTATTGAGAAAATTAAAGATGTTTTGATGTGTATTGCCTATATGCAAGGGGAACTTAACATCTCTTTTACATATAGATTCATGTTGAGTGTATCTTATATTGAGGAGCTTGACAGCTCTTCTTTATGCGATGCACGTGTGTAGGGGGCTTCACATCTCCTCTTATGCATTGCATATTATGTATTATGTGAATTAGGGCTTGTCATCCCTTCTTCATGTAATGCTTGTATGTAGGAAAGCTAACTTAGCGTCTTCCTCTTCATGAATGTATATCGCATATAACTCTTTATTGATTGATTTGAGTTCACCTCTTTGAGGGTGAGAACATTGTTTTATGTTTACTTTAACCCCTTTGTTGATGATTGACAAAAAGGGGGAGAAGTATTTGGTATATATGCATATTTTCCTTGCTTTATTCATAAATGGGGAGAAGGATTTATATTTATGCATATATGTTTTGTTTTGCAAATAGGAGAAAATGGATTTGATGTGTTTCATACTTGTTTATGCATGTTTATCTCCTTGTATTTGCATACATCTTTCTGAGCTCTCATTGCATATTTATTTATTTATTGTTATGCATGAGTTAAGGGGGAGCTTCTTTAAAGCTTAACTATAATCCATGCATATATAACTCCATGAGTTTTGTCATCATCAAAAAGGGGGAGATTGTTGGCCCAGAGGCCTTTCACTCTAGTTTTGATGATGATTAACTCATGTAGTTATGTTTGCTAATAATCTTGTGATGTTTAGTTTCAGATCTTTAGCCAAGATATTAGTAGGTGATTAGCTTCAACAAAGGTGTTTTGGAGCTTCTCACATGGTGATTCAAGAGCCCGAGTATCAAGATCATATCTAGCACTCGTTGGAGTCAAGCTCGGTGGATCACGGTTTGGATCGAGTCGGCTTGAAGACGGAGTTCATCAAGAAGACTTCGGTACTTAGTTTTGTTTATGTTTTAAATCCATATGTGTAAAGATTAGATAGTGTGATATGCTCAAGTTCACAACACACACACGTTTCATGTTTTGGTTTTCGGTTTTGGTTTAACCGATCTTGGTTTTCATGAATAGATAGATCAAAGCATGTTTACATTGTTTAATGTATATTAGATTTGTTCTATATACATGCATGCTTCAACTATTTATACAAACTTAGTTTGATATGCCTATTCATGTGTTTGAGTTTTGTATTTTAACAAAAACGTATTTTCGGATTTAAAGTCAAAAACAATGATATATATATCTTTCATGTATATTGGAGTATATCTATATACAACATGCTTCAATGTTGTTTCATATCATGTTTTTGTATTTGGATGAGTTTTGAAAAAATCGGATTTCCATTTGAAAAATCTAAGTTTTAGAAAATACAGTTTTTGGTTTTTGGCAAAATTTCCATAACACAAAAGGAGTTCAAAATGTTTGTAACTTTGTTTGATTTTTACTCAAACAAGTTTGTATATCAATGTATTATACTGAACTTATTTTTGTGAATTTTTAGAGATTTTATGGGATTTATTTGAGAATTAAAAACCCAGTTTTTCAGTCCCTTAATAGTTTCTGCCAGGCTCTGGCAGTCGACCGCACCGGTCGATCGGACAAGTAGCCGGTCGATTGGACCGGTCGACCGGACGTGCACGAGACGTGCACAAAGGCCAATGGGTTTGGCCGGTCGACCGGGCGGTCGACCGACTGAAGTCCCCTTACTCTCGGGTAAGGGCGGTCGACCGGTGGTTGGCAACGGTCAAATTTTGACCGTTGGCCGGTCGACCGGATGGTCAATTCTGACCATAATTGCTGCAACGGCTAGTTTTTTAAAGGGGCTATAAAAACCCCATTTGGGAGAGGTTTTCTCTAAGAATTTTAAAAGCTAAAATTTCCTACTTCCTAAGTGTTTCAGCAAAAAGTTTTTGAGTTCAAATTCCTATTCTCTATTTGTTTTTTAACGTGTTTTGTTATTTCAAAGAAAATAGTCTTTTGGGAATTGTTTTTTGATCTAAAAATTCTATATCTTTTTGGAGAGTTTCCCAAGTGATTTTCTTTGTTAAAAACACTTTGTTTTCCACATTTGAGCTTATCATTCTATCCTCTCTATAGGATCCTTGTGTTTGTGGAAAAGAAATTGGTTTGTGGTCTTTTGATCACCAAGTTGTAAACCCTTATCATTGCTTGGCTTTGTGCCTTTCCCTCTTAGTGTAGAGGAGGTTGTGCAATTGGGTTGTATCCCTCAAGTATGAGGTGATCCTTATTTGGCTTTGTGCTTATCCCTCATTTGTTAGGTGGATATTGTGGTAGCTTTGAGCCTAGTCTCTAGTGAGAGGTTGTGTTTGTAAAGAGAGAAGTTGTGTACTCCCGGTTATAGTTGTCCCAAATCCTCAGTGGAGGTTCCCTGTGTGGGAGTCCTGTGTGGACAAGTTAGTGGATTGGAAATCCTTCTGGGTGAAGGCGAGGATGTAGAGCTGGGTGCTCGAACCTCGAAACAAATCTCGTTGTTTGCGTTTGATCCATTGACTCTAACTCCCTCTCTCTTTTATTTGTGCCTTGCATCATTCATATTGCTCATTCATATATTATATGCTTGGCTTGTTTGTGTGTGCCTCACTTGTGCTTGACCACGAGAGCTTTATATAACACCTCAACTCTTATTCAGAGGAATCAAGAGGAGTTAGTCCAGAGCCCTTCACCGGGAATTCGGCTACACTCGTTGGTTGCATTAAGTGTAGTTGCAATTAGTTTTTTAATTTCCGCATTTAGTTCATTAGATTAGCCGTACACCTATTCACCCCCCTCTAGGTGTACCTTCAATTGGTATCAGAGCCTACGCTCCTGATATTTGGTTTAACCACCTAGGAGTGTGATCTTGGTTAGCTAATCTATATTTGCGTTTGCACTTGCACACATATAGTTTGCACTCATGGATAGGCCTCCCATGTTGATTTCTCTAAACTAGATATATGGAAGGTTCTTATGAGTTGTTATTTAAAAGCCCTAGGCTTGCATGTTTACCTTGCCATTACCAAGGAATCCTTCCCTAATGATAGCAAGCATATAGAGGCCAATACAATAGCCCTAAAGGCAATTAGAGCATCTCTTCATAAAGAATATTTACATGTGTTTTCTCACTATGAGTCCGCTTTTGCAGTATGGAGCATTTTGACTTCTCCCGAGCTACCAAAGATTATCGATAAGATGAGGAGATCTAGAAGAGACGAGCCCGATGAACGTTGCTTCATGGTCCAAGGGAATGACTCCATTGAGGTACACTCGGACACTCAACTAGATGCTAGCACTAGTTCCTATTGCAATGAGTGTTTAGAGGCACAAGCCATGAATGATGAACTTGCCAAAAATTGTGAAAATTTGATTTCTAAATACAAACTTTTGAAAAAAAGAAAGACTTATTTTAAAAGAAGAAAATAAAAATTTATCTTCTAGACTTGAGATTGTTTTGCAAGAAAGGGATGAGATTTCAAGTGAAAGTGACTCGCTTAAATCTCAACTTGATCTTGTACTTAATGAAAACAAAATTTTGAAAAGTAAAAATGATTGTGAATCTATTTTGAAGGAAAATGAGGATTTAACTTCAAAATTTGATTTTGTATTAAAAGAGAATAGTTCTTTGAAAAATAAAATAAATTTGATTTCACAAGAATTAAAAGATTGTTTAAAGAAAAATCTTTCTTTGCAAAATGATATAGACACACATGTTTGCCATGCTAGTGTAGCTTCTTCATCTATCTCATCTATTGCATGCACCTCTTCTATACTTGAAAATGATATATCCATGCTTAAGAAGAGTGTTGATTGTTTGGGCTCCACTTTGAGCCATTCTGCTTTGACCCACACACGTTTAGAATCTATGTTTCGAAAGAAACAAGTTTCATCTTTTCATGGACACCATACACGGCATACACATGCTACTCACGGTCACAACCATCACACAATGTATGCTCATGTGTACACTTGTACACATTGTGGACGTAAGGGCCACCTTGCTAAGTTTTGCTGTGATCGTATACATGATTCAAATTTAGCAGCTAAATTTGTTTGGGTTAGGAAAGGAACTAACCCCCATGGACCCAAAAGAGTGTGGGTACCAAAACCACCCTATTGTATTTGATGTAGGTGTGGGCTCTCGCATGACGTGAGAGCGATGGTGCCTTAAGGTGGATGCGTTCCGAGCTTAAAGAGAACTATTTGGATGCATCACTTTCAAGGGGAGTTTGGTGGGAAGACCACTTTGTTTTGGAGACATAGAGAGTTGCCTTCTAGGTTTTGGTAACGATCTCTAACTCCTCATTATTGTTTACATGCTTTCCATATTATTCATTTTAGTATGTTTTGATGTTTATTGATTATTATGATTTTGCCATGATATTTAGATTAGTGATATACATGATTAGTTATTTGAGACACCCATGTTTATATGGATTTATATTTAGTGTTCTCACTTTAGTTTATCTATTGTGTATGTCCTAGATCTAATGCATGTGCATATACATAATGATCATATGTATGTTTATGAGTTTTGTTTTGATTTCTATGCTTCATGTTTTGATTACTTGTTTGAATCTTAGTTTTCGTTAAAACTAGGATATATACTTGTACATGTAGTGAGCCACAAATAGATCATTATATGTTTGTGCTTGAATGCTCATTTGTACCCATTAGATGTATTAGTATAGTCTAGTTTTGATAATTCATACATTTGACTTGTATTCCCATTTTGTACATGTTTTTCATGTTTATATGTTTTAACTTCATGTATATGTCCATCTTGTCTAAACTATTAGCTATACATATACATCCTTGAGCCACTTGCCTTCATGCATATACTTTTATGGACTCGTTATGTTTTAGATATGTATGTATACTTCAGTTTGTACATGGCATACATATACCTTGAAGAATTCTAATTTTGTTGTTTTCATGTTTTAAGAAATTTTGAGCTTAATTGACTAGTTTCATGATTATGTTCTTCACATAACTTGTACACTCACTCTACTTGATGGTTTCTCATGATTTTGTTTTCATGAGTATGATATATTCCTTATTGATTTTGAGTGTTTAGTGACCATGTGATTTACAAGTTCTTCATAAAATATATTTTGTTTTATTCCTTATTTGAAGGATTTCATACTAGTTTATTAGTTTTTCATATAACTAGTTCGTATTCTTCGTTATGGTAGAGTTTTCAAATATGATAAACATATTTTCAAACCTATTTTTGAAAACCCCTACCCATTCAAGGGCGGTTGGTTGGGCGACCATGCCTTGTATGCTTATTATTGAAAATCTTTTAAAACATGTGCATGAAATGGGTGGTAGGTAATATGAGTTATACACTTGATCATATTATATTTTCAATTGGTATCTTTGGATTGTTTCAATTGGTATCAATATTGACATTCTTTTTGTATACTCATATATATGTTTATATATATGTATGCTTACACTTCAAATAGTATCAACTTCGATTGGTATCTAATTTTCCATACATATATATGTCTTATTTGTGCTTACTATATCTATATATCTTTGAGCACAAATTTTGGATAATGCTAAGCTTGATTTTTTTTTAATGACTATCTTGTTTCAATTGATTATGTTTCAATTGGTATCCTAATACAAGCTTATGCATCGTTTTATTTGGTATTTCATAAAGGGGGAGAAAACTCGTATTTCATCTTTCAATTGGTATTTTGTTTACCTTTGATTTTCACTCCCATACTTTATGATGAAAAATGATTGAAAAGTTAATATTGATTTTAATTTGGTATCATTTGTTCAAAATGAAAAATATTTACAATTGGTATCAAGATGTTTATTTGTTTACCTTCAATTGGTTCAAAATTTGTAATATTTATTTACAATTGGTACATGTCAAAATTTGTTTTATTGAGAAAATTAAAGATGTTTTGATGTGTATTGCCTATATGCAAGGGGAACTTAACATCTCTTTTACATATAGATTCATGTTGAGTGTATCTTATATTGAGGAGCTTGACAGCTCTTCTTTATGCGATGCACGTGTGTAGGGGGCTTCACATCTCCTCTTATGCATTGCATATTATGTATTATGTGAATTAGGGCTTGTCATCCCTTCTTCATGTAATGCTTGTATGTAGGGAAGCTAACTTAGCGTCTTCCTCTTCATGAATGTATATCGCATATAACTCTTTATTGATTGATTTGAGTTCACCTCTTTGAGGGTGAGAACATTGTTTTATATTTACTTTAACCCCTTTGTTGATGATTGACAAAAAGGGGAGAAGTATTTGATATATATGCATGTTTTTCTTGCTTTATTCATAAAGGGGGAGAAGGATTTATGTTTATGTATATATGTTTTGTTTTGCAAATAGGAGAAAAAGGATTTGATGTGTTTCATGCTTGTTTATGCATGTTTATCTCCTTGTATTTGCATACATCTTTATGAGCTTTCATTGCATATTTATTTATTTATTGTTATGCATGAGTTAAGGGGGAGCTTCTTTAAAGCTTAACTTTAATCTATGCATATATAACTCCATGAGTTTTGTCATCATCAAAAAGGGGGAGATTGTTGGCCCAGAGGCCTTCCACTCTAGTTTTGATGATAATTAACTCATGTAGTTATGTTTGCTAATAATCTTTTGATGTTTAGTTTCAGATCTTTAGCCAAGATATTAGTAGGTGATTAGCTTCAATAAAGGTGCTTTGGAGCTTCTCACATGGTGATTCAAGAGCCCGAGCATCAAGATCATATCTAGCACTCGTTGGTGTCAAGCTCGGTGGATCACGGTTTGGATCGAGTCGGCTTGAAGACGGAGTTCGTCAAGAAGACTTCGGTACTTAGTTTAGTTTATGTTTTAGATCCATGTGTAAAGATTAGATAGTGTGATATGCTCAAGTTCACAACACACACACGTTTCATGTTTTGGTTTTTAGTTTTGGTTTAACCGATCTTTGTTTTCATGAATAGATAGATCAAAGCAAGTTTACATTGTTTAATGTATATTAGATTTGTTTTATATACATGCATGCTTCAACTATTTATACAAACTTAGTTTGATATGCCTATTCATGTGTTTGGAGTTTTGTATTTTAACAAAAATGTATTTTCGGATTTAAAGTCAAAATCAATGATATATATATCTTTCATATATATTGGAGTATATTCATATACAACATGCTTCAATGTTGTTTCATATCATGTTTTTGTATTTGGATGAGTTTTGGAAAAATCGGATTTCCATTTGAAAAATCCAAGTTTTAGAAAATACAGTTTTTGGTTTTCGGTAAAATTTTCATAACACAAAAGGAGCTCAAAATGTTTGTAACTTGGTTTGATTTTTACTCAAACAAGTTTGTATATCAATGTATTATACTGAACTTATTTTTGTGGATTTTTAGAGATTTTATGGGATTTATTTGAGAATTAAAAACCCAGTTTTTTAGTCCCTTAATAGTTTTTGCCAGGCTCTAGCGGTCGACCGCACCGGTCGACCGGATAAGTAGCCGGTCGACCGGACCGGTCGACCGGACGTGCACGAGACGTGCACAAAGGCCATTGGGTTTGGCCGGTCGACCGGGCGGTCGACCGACTGAAGTCCCCTTACTCTCGGGTAAGGGCGGTCGACCGGGCAGTCGACCGGTAGTTGGCAACGGTCAAATTTCGACCGTTGGCCGGTCGACCGGCGGGTCGAGCGGATGGTCAATTCTGACCATAATTGTTGCCAACGGCTAGTTTTTTAAAGGGGCTATAAAAACCTCATTTGAGAGAGGTTTTCTCTAAGAATTTTAAAAGCTAAAATTTCCTACTTCCTAAGTGTTTTCAGCAAAAAATTTTTGAGTTCAAATTCCTATTCTCTATTTGTTTTTTAAAGTGTTTTGTTATTTCAAAGAAAATAGTCTTTTGGGAATTTTTTTTTGATCTAAAAATTCTATATCTTTTTGGAGAGTTTCCCATGTGATTTTCTTTGTTAAAACACTTTGTTTTCCACACTTGAGCTTATCATTCTATCCTCTCTATAGGATCCTTGTGTTTGTGGTCTTTTGATCACCAAGTTGTAAACCCTTATCATTGCTTGGCTTTGTGCCTTTCCCTCTTAGTGTAGAGGAGGTTGTGCAATTGGGTTGTATCCCTCAAGTGTGAGGAGATACTTGTTTGGCTTTGTGCTTATCCCTTATTTGTGAGGTGGATATTGTGGTGGCTTTGTGCCTAGCCTCTAGTGAGAGGTTGTGTTTGTAAAGAGAGGAGTTGTGTACTCCCGGTTGTAGTTGCCCCAAATTCTCAGTGGAGGTTCCCTGTGTGGGAGTCCTGTGTGGACAAGTTAGTGGATTGAAAATCCTTCTGGGTGAAGGTGGGGATGTAGAGCTGGGTGCTCGAACCTCGAAACAAATCTCGTTGTTTGTGTTTGATCCATTGACTCAACTCCCTCTCTCTTTTATTTGTGCCTTGCATCATTCATATTGCTCATTCATATATTATATGCTTGGCTTGTTTGTGTGTGCCTCATTTGTGCTTGCCACGAGAGCTTTATATAGCGCCTCAACTCTTATTCAGAGGAATCAAGAGGAATTAATTCAGAGCCCTTCACCAGGAATTCGGCTACACTCGTTGGTTGCATTAAGTGTAGTTGCAATTAGTTTTTTAATTTCCGCATTTAGTTCATTAGATTAGCCGTACACCTATTCACCCCCCCTCTAGGTGTACCTTCAACTTCCACATCTACAAGTAAATAACCCCTGGAGAAACAGGGGCGTCAAGCAGATGTCCTAGGCGAGTTACCTATTCAATGGTATAAATGAGAAGGGCAGCCCAGTGACCGGCCTGGCTCCTAGCACTGATGAAGAAATTGTTGAGAGGATCAATGCCTCTGCGAGCTCTTACACCACGGAGTCAAATGAGGATACTTTCAAACCTGATACAGTTTTTGAAAGTTTTCATCATCAGGCCCGAGTTCCCATTTCTGACCGGGCGCTGTTGGCGGGCTTCCTTATGCTATGGCTGAAGCGTTGTGTGGTGCCAACACTGCCACATGCAGAAATTGTCGCCGATGTGGTGTACCCGGCGGTATTGTTGGCCTACGGAAAGTCTATCCCCTCCTTCCAGCAATGGTGGCTGGAATTCAAAGTGGATTACGGGCTCTGGTAAAAAGCCTGTGCCAAGTGGAGGCCGTTGTCGACTCCAAGGGTAGACCAGAGGTTGACTCGGAGGGAAGGCCAAGAGTAAAGATCCCTAACCCCAGGATCGAGCTTCCATATACGTACTTGATGGCTTGGTACGTTATGCACTGCCCTTCACTGATGATGGCGGTGCCTCTGTCTGAGGGGTTTGTCCCTTTTGTGCAGAAGCTGGAGAATTCGAGCTGGTCCAACTACTATATGTTCTACGTTCAGAAATGTATTCTGAACACTTCGAACTACCAGCTCGACTGTTGCTTCCCCGAGATTGCTAATGCATCTTACGGGATAAATTTTCTGACCTTGCGGGACGAGATGATTTCACAAGGCTGCCATCGGGAGTCTTCTGGTGGCTGATTAATATTCAGCCTGGGTATCTACTCTTTCGGCAAGGGAACTCATGTACGATCGAGCCTTATATGTCGAGTCATTTTGCTCGACAGTTCGGCTATGATCAATTATATATTGGTAACCCCAATGCTAATCTCTCCTTCAGCGGGAATTTATTTGAGGGTGCTCGGGCATGGTACTATAGCGTGGCTGGAGGGACAAAAGCTGTTTTCAGCTTGCCTCACAAGACGCCCAACTGTTACACTAGCCTCAGCTTCTGTACTTGGTATTCCCTGGCTAGCAAGATGCCTAGTTTCAGAATAAATACCTCATGCATTAAGAGCATCAAGGCGTCTTATAAGGGCAAATTGGGGTCCAATAAACGTGTGCGAGGTATGGACGTGTAACGCCCCAATTCCACGGATACGGGGACGTCACTGCGACGTATATACGTTGGTCAAAAGGTGCCCCCACGTATATACGCTAAGCATAAAAGTACAATAAGGATCAGAGTACACGATAAGGCGTGATATCCATATATATGCCAACTCAAGATACACACATACAAAGTCATCACAAGATATTATAAAGTATTACACGATACATGTGCATTACATCATAACCAAGTCCAAAGGGATATATACAAATATGTATACAAAAGCTCACAAGTGGAAAGAAGATCTCGTGAGTCAAAAGGTAAGTCTGGCACGAGGACCGGAACTAATCTGCCTGCTCACTAAAGAAAGCCTGATCTTCGGTGGATGGCTCCACTTCGACCCAAGCCTCGGAATCTGAATATGCAAATCCAAGGGATCAAGACATATAACGATAAACATATATATGGCCAAATGGCTAGGATACAAGAATAAGAAAACTGGAACAGTATAATGAATATAAACCAACGGGTAAGGAAAGCATATAGAACTGAAGTCAGAAAGGAATGAATGCATAGCTCTAGTCTATTATTATTATTACTTGCTTTACTGTGATATCTAGCTATGTGACCCAGCGTCCCAGCGCACATAGATCCATATCCTAGTAATACAAGGTTGTTATTGGAAACAGCGGGGTTATCGACGAACTATGTTTACAGTGGACCCCGTACATGCCCGGGATAACGGTCCAGGATTGTTCCGTTGCTTGGTGACGGAAGCCAGCCGCTAGGCTATTCAGGAGGGTCTTATGTATGCCCTTTGTCATGACAGTATTCAGGAATAGGGAGCAAGCACTCCCCTCGGTCCCCTGGAGGCTCTCAGGTTAGACCGGAATATGATTGTACAATATACCTAATACCACTGTAAACACGAACACGTATCGATATCCGCATGTTTCCCCCGACCCATATGTAAGTTGGTGCTTTTTATGTAAAAGTCAAGTGTATCATGCTTAGTTTTAAGAGATGGCATGATAAGTGGTGATGTTTACTATTTAACATGTCATGAAACGAGTATATGCAATAATAAGTCATGAGATAACAAGAGATACATCCATCCAGTAATAGGTCATGTAGAGCCAGTATTGAAGTATGAACAAGCAAGATATAATACACATGTAACAAGTATAAGAACCAAATTCAGAACAGAAATTAACTATGACACACAGTCAGAATTAGTCGACTAGGGGTAAGGGTTAGTCGACTAATAGGGGTCTCCAGTCGACTAACAGATATTTAAGTCGACTAAGTCTGTTGATACAGAAAGTTGGATTTCTGGTCCAGGGAGGATTAGTCGACTAGGAGGATTCAGGAGTCGACTAATAGGGATTTCCAGAAAGTTGAGATTTATGTCCAGAAAAGATTAGTCGACTGATATTTGGGGTAAGTCGACTAATACTGTGTTTTTCAGAAAAGCTAAGTTTCAGCTAAGTGTTCTAGTCGACTAGCTCCTAGGGTAAGTCGACTAATCGTGGGAAAAACAGTGACAGAACAGATTTTCTGGAAATTGTGTTGATGGTTCAATTCATGGTTTTTGGTGACCTAGGTGTACAAGAGGTGTAGATACAAGTGTTCTAGGGCTAATTCAAGTCTTGGTGAGTGAAATACTCACTTGGAACCGTTTGATTGAAGCTCTACGAGTCCGGAAAGAGTGTGGTTGACGGTTAGCTCCTAATTGATCCTTGACGACGAAGAGAGCTACGATCCAAGCTCCAAAGTAGTAGCTTGAGCTGGAGGTGAAGAGCTTGGGGTGTTCTTGGAGCTAGGGTTCAGTTTGAGGAAGGAGGAGAGACTTTGGTGAAGGTTTCTCTTTTGTTGAAGTGGAGAAGAAAAGAGTAGAATGCAAAGGGGAAAGCTTTTATATGTTTGGGATTTTGTAAAGGGGGTGGAATTTAGGTGGAAGAGAGGGTTTTCTTGCAAAAGGGAGGGGAGTGAGGTGTCCCTCACCTAGCCACTTGGCCGCTGTGGGAGAGAGAGAGAATGAGTGGGGTTAGGTGGGGAAGTGAGTGGGAAATGAGGTGGAAATTGTGAAATTTTGGGATTATTGAAAAATGTCCGAAATTCAAGTATCTCGAATGACCTGAAAATTTTACCAAAAATCAAGAATAATATACGAAGACTAATAGTGAAATCCTTTTTAAGAAATACTTTATAGTTTTAAAACTAAAAATCCCGGAATCAGTTATCTACCGACTCCGTTGGAGTTTTCATAAATTTATAAAATTCTCAGAAAAAGTATTTAAGTAGGGAATATGATTCTAAGAAATAAAGTCTAAAGGACCATCTAGAAATTCCTAACTGTTTGAGAATTAAAATTCTAGGAATCGATCAGCGACACTGGTCGACACCGTTTTTGAAGAAATTCATTTTAATTCAGGAAAATCCAGAAAATCCTAGAAAATCTAGTATATTGGAAAATGATATTTGAAAGTGAAATCGGTCAAATACAGGAAGTAAATCGAAAAATACGATCGAAAAGCTGAATACGCAACTAAGTACGTAATCTGGAAACGGGGTATTACAGGACGAATATCAGGCAGTCGAGAAAGAAACAGGAGGGGAAACAGGGACGAGACCGAGGGCAGCAGCACCCAAAGAGCACCCATTAAAAAGAGTCGGCAGGCTGTGTCCAAACATTCCCACGGCTCTACTTCCAAAGGTGAGTCTATCCCGAAGAGGGCTAGGAGAGAAACGGAGGCTGAAGCTTCAATGCCCGAGGTAGTTTCTTCTGGTGTTGAGGAGCAGAGGGAGGAAGAGAAAGAGGAAGAGGAGATCCCCCCTCTTCGTCCTCGTGGTCTACGCAGCAGGGGCCCTATGATCCTAGAAGAAGGGGAATTTGCAGGTGAACCCATCATGGCTGAAGAGGCTGAGCGACCCGAAGTTGATTTGGTAGGGAGGGATGACGTTGAAATCCCAGGGTCTCAACTCAGCCTGGGTCTTCTTCAGTTTATGAGAGAAGCATTGAGATGCAACAGCCTGGGTCTCCCAGTGTATTGATACCCACTTCACATGTTGTTGATCCCAGCCCTACTACTGGGGTACTCAGTAGTAAAGTCTCGATTGCTGAGCCCGCTTGTGTTGAACTGTCATCTTCATCGTCCGAAGAACATGGGTATTATTCTGGTGAAGAAGTTGATTTCGGCGACGAACCCGCTCTTCCTGATACGAGCAAATTTTCGTATATTTCAGAGGAAGAGATACAAGGATGTGACCCTGTGACGGCTTCACCATAGCAATAATTGCTGCTACCGAAGGTACTTTCCTTGTTTTCTTGAACCGTCTCCTTCTCAAATTAGGGGAGGGTTCTGACATTTACTTTTGATTTTCAGGGCTGGCTGTCGATAGTGAAGCCACAACCTCCTCTCATATCGAAGAGATGATTTAAGAGCTTGCCCAGCAAGAGGGCCCTGAGGCTCCTATTACCGAGATGCCTCAAGAAAGTGCGACCGTCAGGGTCAGGGAGGACTCAACCCCACGCGATCTATCCAGGAATTTGCCATCTTCAGATCCTCAACTTGGCAAGAGAATACTGACGTATTGAATATTCTCCTTTTTATTGTCATTACTGACGTTTTAGTGGTTTGCAGAGAGCGCTGGGGTAGCTCAAGTAGAGAATCCTGCGGCAAGCATTGACGCAGAAGGTAGCACAGTTTAAATCTTGACCGGGAAACCCGATGTCGCAAGGTTTACTGCTACTCCTGTCGCAGTAGAGGCTGTTACGACAATAACCGTCCCGGAGGTATCGGTGACTATCTCTGTACCTGACGAACCTATCATTGGCCTCACTCCTGTACCAGTTGAACTGGTTCCCGTCCCTCACACTGTCATGGAAAAGGGGTCCGGGAGTACATCAGCAGAGTTCTCTCCAGTTAATGACATCATGGAAGAGCTAGGACGTCAAATGGTGTAGCAATTTTTTTCTTTCATGAGATCTTGTATTGACCTCATCCTTTCTGGGGGCAGCTCTTTCGAGTTTGCCCGAATACTTCTCAAAAATCAGATCGAGAACATTGGTCATACTGGGAGTCCTTCGCAGGCTAGGGCATGCCTGATGCTGGTGGAGCAGCTAGAAAGCCATCTGAGGGAGCTCAAGTCCCTGGAGAATGCTGGCTCAGTGGACGAGGCTCGGATAACTCTGAGTAAGCTTCTCGCCGCTCAAGAACATGAGTGAAAGGAGATGGAGGAACAAATAGCTGAAGAGACCCGCCATCTCCAGCATTCCCAGGCTGATCACCAAAGGCTGATTGGCAATTTCAAGGAATCTAAAATTGTCATACAGAGTGCAAAGCAAGTTATTGCCACTGCTCGAGCTACCATTGCCAGGGCACAAGCCTTGATCGAAACCAATGAGCAGAAGCTTGTCGCTGCTAGAAAAAGGCTGGAGGAGCTGGAGACTGCCAGGATACAGGCTGAAGAGAACCTCTCTGCTCATTCCTCCAGATTGGAATCTTTTCAAGCGCAACTGGCTGCGAAGAGATTTTTATCTGAGGAGGAGCTGCGGGTCCAAGCTCCGATGGAGGCTGAAAGGGCACGTCAGCATGAGATGCACCGTCTTCGAGAAAAAATCTGTTCTTTGGCGAAGCAAGATTATTAGCCTTCTTCTCCTTTTTGTATTTGTTCACCCTTTTTTTTAACACTCTATTTGTCAAGAGTGTCTGCATTACTTTTACAATTTTTGAATCAAATAATAAAAGTCTTCAAAATTTTGCTCCAAATTCATCTTTCAAGTTCTTTACTTGCTGTGGATGAACTCAATTTTCATAACCGTAGTCTTTGATTGTTTACAAAACATAGTCTTTAGTCGGTCATGAATAATAAACTTAGGCTAAACTGAGATCTTGAGCGACGGCTTTCATTCATAGTGGAGACGCGATTCTGGGAGACGCGACTTTGACTCATTAATGAAGACACCGTTCAGGCTTATCAAGGAAGACGCACGAGTCTTTGATAAGATGCAGCTCTGGCTTAAAGATAAAAAGGCGTTATTCTGAGACACAAATTTGCATTCTTCAATAAAGGGGACGCGGCCTTCATATTTATGAAAGGACGTAGATCCATAGACGCGGCCCTTTATTCTGTCAGGATGCAGTGGAGGCGCGATTTTAGGCTCCTCAAAAACTGATGCATGGATCTCAGATAATTGATGGGGACGCGGCACTGGCTCAATAGAGACGCGTCTTTGGACCCTTGATAGGGCGTAAACTCAGGCTGTATTGAGTTTATGATAAAGACACGACTGTCATCTCGCAATGAAGACGCAGTTCCGGGCTCTTTGAGAATGACATAGGCCTTCCTTGGTCGTTGAGGACGCAAGCTTCAGAACGCAGCTTTCAAGTTGATGCGGACTCAAAACGCAATCTCTGAATGGATCCAATTCGCTGAGGAGACGCGGCTCTGAATCACTCTCAGAGACACGATCGCGGATCTCTTAGCAGAAATGAAAAGAACGCAGTCTTCGGGTTTATGAAGGGACGCGGGTTTCAAGACGCGACCTTTGAGTCTGCGCTTGACGCAACCTCCCAAGTGTCACAAGCAACCCGTCTTAAAGATCTGGTTGGACCTTTAAATGCCAAGTCGGCGTTGACGATTGGGGACCTGTGTCCTTCAATGTTTCCCGAAGCGGCAGTCCACGCGTCAGCTCTTTATTAGGCTTTGACGTTAAATCTCTAAATGCCAAGTCGGCGTTGACGATTGGGGACTTGTGCCCTCGATGTTTCCCGAGGCGGCAATCCACGCGTCAGCTCTTTATTGGGCTTTGACGTTCGTGCGGGAATTAAGGCCGATGGCTCTAATTTTTACGCCATTAATTACGGGCCTTATGGGTTGCCTATAAATAGGCCTCACCCCCTTAACAGTCCATTGCTTAGACTGTTTCCCCTTGAGAGTAGGCGCTCTGAGGGTCTTCATCTTGACTTAATCTTCTTCCTTCAATGGGATGTACCCCCATGGACAGCGAAGACTCAAAGCTTTCATGCTTTTCTTTAATCTTTCCTGAAGATTATCACTGTCAAGTGATTTCAAGATCAAAAGGCGTCCTTCTGAGTACCTTTTATATCCGCGCCTTGATGCAAAAAGTTCAACCTCTAGAGGGTTCTTCTGCGGGTAAGAATTAATTGTCACCATGAAATACTCAGCCCAACTGAGTTTCAGTTTTGCTGTCCCTTGAAGAGATTCACTCGCTTGACCTTCTCTTGAAGCCTGACTGGTGCGCCCATTATTTGAAAGTCGCGCCTTTTAGACTTCTTGATGAAGCGCGAGTTGATTGAGTCTGAACTCTAACTTAAAATCCTCTGGACGCAAGTGTGATGAACTTTATATCTGGACTGTGAGACGCGAGCTCGCGTTTGGGGTTGTTAACTTAAAAGAATTTTAATCCTGGCCGAGGGCTTCAGACTTAGATGTAGCAACCCTTGTTTCTCGAACAAGGATGTGGCAACTTTCGCGTCTGGTTCTCCTTGCGTCTCATATTTTAGACGCGGGTCTAAAACTAGACCGCGTTCAGATCTGTTGCACTGAAGTCCACAACTTCGATCACGTCTGTTTCTGTCATAACAGAATTTTGACTTTCTGCGCGGGTTATCCCTGCATCTGAAGTTTACAGCTATAATCGCATCTGTTCTTCAGTCTTTCTGTTTTAGAATTCTAACCTTCTGGTTTTTACTTTCCGCAGGTAGCTTAATCATCCTTTCGCATTGGGCCCTTGGGAGAATATATCGGCCAGCGAACTCGTTCGATGGTCGAGCACTGGAGGAGAAGTCAAGGCTCCTGTTTATGGGAGACGAAGATTTGCGCGACTGATGACATCCGTCAAGACCTCATTGGACATGATGCACCGGCAATGCCCCCGGGTTCATCGTGGTCACAGTGGGTATGGTGGCGGGTATGGTCCTCTTGCAGGTCACGGGAAAGAGGACGTCACCTGTAAGGTCTCAGATTCTCCCTTCACCAATCTTACCCCAGAAGTGACATCGACGAAAAATCCATGTTCATTGGATGACTTTCTGGTGGTAGAGATGTTCATCAACGAAGGATCATAGCCTACACCAGTTGGTCGGGTGGAATCAGAAGGTTCTGCTGCATTTCGACCTCAAGAAACACCATTGTTCTTGGTCAACGATGGACTCCTTTGATGTTTACGTCATGCATTATGATGTAATCAGCATCCGATCATCACAATAGTGCTCAGCCCTTCTTTGGCGCTCTTCCAAACATCTTGTATTTGGAGTGGTGAGAATGCTTCAGGGAGTGAGTGCAACCTTTTACTGAGAGAGGGACTTCTTTGTACTCCTGTATTGTAACACTCAATCTTATTGTATAAGAGCGCGTCTTGTATCACTTTCATGTATCTGAATATAAATAAAAGCGACACTTTTTCCTTGTCTTCTTCTATTGTCTTAAATTCCTTTTTTGCATTGAAAATCAGATGAATAGAAGTAAAGGATCTTTGACTTGCTAAAAATATGATAATAATCCTAACGAGTCAAAGTTTGTAGAAAAATACTATTTCAGGAAATTCATCAATGCTGTCAGAGGTGTGATATTAACTTGACAGAAGTGAGATGATTCTTGTAGACCTGCCAATCTATAAATGAGAATGACAAGTGGAATTTGTACTCCCAGGGAGGATGAGTTTTCATCAGAGGTTTGGAATTAACTTGACTAAGACCCAGCTGGGGATTTAGTGAAAAAATTGATAACGATGCAATGTTAACCTAACAATATTTTTTAAGTGGACTTGTTACTCTGTTGACGAGAATAACAAGTGAGACTAGACTCGCGGGGAATCTAGGAGGACTTTTTCTGTTAGAGGTGTGATATTAACTTAACGGGTTGAATATAGTCTTGTCAAAAGTGTAATATTAACTTGACAAGGGTGTGAGTCAGAGGTGTAATATTAACTTAACTCAAGAGTGTTCCAGCTTTATTTAGGAAAACTGAAAGTATCACTGTCATAGGTGTAATATTTAACTTGGCAGTGAGGGTAATGCTAGATGTGTAATTTTAAACTTGGCATTGGTCATCTCGACTTCGACAAGGAAGTCCGAGGGAAAGTCATGGCCATAGGTGTATTGTTGAACTTAGCAATGACCTGGATGCTAGAGGTGTAATGTTAAACTTAGCATCGCTCATTTCAGCTTCGATGGAAGTCTGAGGGAAAATGACTGTCAGAGGTTTAATATTGAACTTGGCAGCAACTTAATCACTGTTAGAAGTGTAATGTTAAACTTAACAGTAATTTGTCAGATGTGTGGTATTAGCTTGATAAAAATTGGCTCGTGATGGGAGCAATTTGGGGACTTGTCGTTCTACAAATGAGAATTGACAAGTAGAATTTGAAATGTTAGAGGTGTAATTTTAACTTGACAGTGATTGATTTGCGATATAAGCAATTTTGAAGACTTATCATTCTATTGATAAGAATTGACAAGTGAAGTTGAAAGTGTCAGAGGTGTAGTGTTAACTTGACAGTGATTGATTTATGATATAAACAATTTTGAAGACTTATCATTCTATTGATGAGAATTGACAAGTGAAGTTGGAAGTGTCAGAGGTGTAGTGTTAACTTAACAAATCGGAAGACTTGCTACTTCATATAGAGTTGGGACAAGTAAGGTCTGTACTTACTAGGGAGTACTGAGATTTTTCATTGCTAGAGGTATAATGTTAACGTAGCAATGACTGTAATTCGTGGACCTACCATTCTGTATATGAGAATTGGTAAGGGATTTTGGAGGAGGGAGTGGGACCAAGTCCACTTAGGATTTTTAGCAAACCCTCAGCTATCAACAGATTTGGTGTGCCTTTATCAACTACCGTTTGAGTTGGGCTAGCCATGCTATTCCCCTCAGTATGATGAGTTATCGAAGACTTATGTTGGTCTTAGAAGCCAACATTTTCCTCTGTCCTTAACCGCCGGAGGCGTCAGACATCAATGAAGAGAGCAATACTAAAACCTAAGTTTCGCCTTTTTTTCTTTCTCGATATTTACATCATACATCATGGTGCAGTCAGTGCCCGATTAGCTTGTCACCGATCTATCGTGATGTGACCTAGTAAAGGAAAGAAAATTTTCTTGGATCTGAAGCTTTGATCAGAGGTGTAATATTAACTTGATCAGAGGAAAAGTACTATTAAGTAAAGTACTTCTTCAAGAATCTGCCGTTGATCGGCATCATGAGTGTATCATCGTTTGAAGTTATGAGGCGATATGCTCCATTTGAGTAGACTGACTCTACTACAAATGGTCCTTCCCATTTGGGTTGGAATTTTCCTTTTGTCTTATGCGTCATTACCATAGGTGTAACGCCCCGATCCTAAAGATACGGAGACGTTATGGCGACGCATATACGCGAGGTAAAATACCCCTCGTATACGCGCTAAGCCTAAATTGTAACCTGAACAAGCTATAAATCAGAAGCATAATGATCAATGAACACTGCAATAATACATATAAAGCTACACATGATCTCAATGAAGTAAGGAATAGAATGACAGGCTAAATGTGATGTACAGGAATCAAGGAATAATAACAGTAAAGGAAAATGCAAGAAAATACCAGAATCAAAGGGAGAGGACCCAAGCTCCTCGCCAAGCGTACCGTCTCATCGAACACCTGCACGTTAGAACAACCGTCCAATATCTGGACGTGCAAACCCAGGGTCGTCAGAACGCGACCATAATGAGTGTGTGTAAAGGGGAAAGAACTCGTGCAGAAGAAAC
This sequence comes from Agave tequilana, assembly GCA_038442645.1. Classification (NCBI taxonomy): domain Eukaryota; kingdom Viridiplantae; phylum Streptophyta; class Magnoliopsida; order Asparagales; family Asparagaceae; genus Agave; species Agave tequilana. The sequence continues at coordinate 42,683 of JAVJIF010030384.1, forward strand.
AATGTGCATATATAATGGTAAGAACAACTGCAGACGCAAAGACCAAATAACAAGATAAATATCTGAGCAGTAACACATATAGTAACAATATGAATACAGGTAGAAGACAACTGTAAATATGCAATCAATGTCACAAGGCGTGTAGACTATCACATGTCACTAGGTTGGCATACAATTTGGTCCTAGTTATGGTTATATGTCTATCACAGTGATATATATATATATATATATATATATATATATATATATATATATATATATATATATATATATATATATATATACATACAATCAGGTGATTAATGTCAGTCAAATACATTAACAGTTTATTGTCATTTATTATGTCAGCGAACACCAATTGACGCATGCAGTGGACGCATCCCATACTACGCCTACTACACGTGTCAATCAGGGTCCTAAGTTATTGAAATTAATAGAAGAGACATTGTCCATGTTTTAGGTGGGTTCCGTACATACCCGGAACCACGGCCCAATCACCTGGCGCTGAACCAGGTCCTACCGCTAGGTAGTCAATAACAATAACAATAACAATAACAATGTGTCAATACAATGACAATATGAACAATACGGGATGTCAGTCATCCCCCGGAACCCTACAGTGGAACCGTATCTCGGCTGCGCAACCTGTATCCTAGGTCCACCCAAAATACAGACGCTGTCTCCTCCATCAATTTCCCCAATCCCAGTGTAAGTTGTCAATTTACATTATTATATTTAACAATCAATATCCCTGTTATTTCGATTACTGGGACGATACGATGACAATAACAATAACAATGTAACAATAACAATGTGAACAATAATACCGTGTAAACGGTAGAACAATAGAACAATGTATGTGTTACGGTCCAACAATATTTTCCCAGTAACTTTCAATAACATGGATCTATACAATAACAGAATTCGATAATACTCAATAGCCAGTCTCATCTGGAACCGGTCAATATCTCATATCCATCTGCACATAACAATAGCCGGTTTGCATCTCTACCAATTCATATAAGCTCTGAAGTACAAGATCACTGATATCGACTAGATTACCATCATCATGACTCAATCTCTATCAATAGATGTAATCAATAACCAATCATGAAACATATAGTATGTCCTCGAGATCAGCAAGTCGACACATACTGAATCATATTAAATAGGAAACATCCTCAAAGAACTGCAGTCTAGAATAAGTCCACTCATAAGTCTATACCAACAGCTCATCATACTCTATAATCCAATCAGTTGATATATCTTGGAACTCTAGCTTCTAATAATCCAAAATCAATATGATATCACATATCAAGTCAAATGCAAGATATCCACATCAACATCTGAATGAATCATCATCAAGTCATCACCAATAAACAAATATCAAGCCTGGAAAGTACTCTACTTGAATATATCATCTCATCTTAATGTAGATCGGGCTTTATCATAAAGTATGTATATCCAATGCCACCTATAACTCAAGTTCAGTCCAACCCTGAATAAGTCCATGTATCAATCCAATCGTCATAATCTTTTAGTAAAGTAAGATCACATCCAATATATCCTCGATCAACTACAATAAAGCATAGTTACTACTGATACTTAACATCAACACATATCATCTAATGAATCTCAAATGCCAACAACGTCAATCTCATCTCAAAACAAGTCAGGCTCCAATATAAGGAACATAGATTCTGGATAACCTCTAAGTCAAGATCAATCTAAATCACAACTCAACTAATCCAGTCATATCTGATATGTCCTCAAATATTCAACTAATAAAGTCAGGTCTAATTACTGATCATCATTCTATGTAAATAATATAAGTCCAGATCAATCTCAAGTTATGACAACCAACTCATATTCCAATAGTTACATGATCGTCAAGTATCAATATACATCAAAAAATCTGATATAATAATTGTCATTCCAACATATATCCATAATCAAGCTCAGCTCTCTCACTCTAACAATTTAATCTGATTCCCAAATCCTCAAGGGTTCACACTTCTATTAAGATCAAACATGATATCCCAATACTCGGTATCACAACATATACATGCATCTAAATTCTATTAGATCAAGTCATTACCACCAATATCCATCTCAATTACCCTCATGCTACATTCTGATATGTCTACAACAATACTCTAGATGTACATAGGACAAACATGGGGTTCTAACATGTATCAAGTATCATGCATATCATATTCCTATACATCCAACATGTAAAATAAACGGGAGATGACCGTCCACCTTCATGCTCGGCGATCTCCACACATAAACATGTAATCTAAGTATTCTACCCAACAATTACATCACATATAAAATAATAGCTGCGATCACTTAATAAAAGAGAGGAGGAAGAGACACTCACTTTAGAGAAGTTCGACATCGGGTTTGCTCCGACACGCTGGTGGGAATAGAGAATGTCGTTGACGACGCAGGCCGCCGGAGAAGTGCTCGGGGAGATCGGGGAGGTGCGCGCGCTTACCATCACAGACAGAAGCATTAAAATCTAATTCTGCTCCATGCAAGACAATAGACTGAGATGCTTCCTCTGGGTTCGCATTTGTCTCTTCACAAGGTATGCTACATGAGGATCTTTAAACTTAGTAGCAGCAGCAACAGTCAACAAGGAAAAGGCATCATCCAAATCTGATGTTTTATCAACAGGGACATACACAGGCACCTTAAGTGTCATTTCACATCTCAGGAGGCAACCTCTCTCCCACAAATACTCTTCTGGACTATGTACATAAACAACACTACTCAATGCTTCCATTTACTTGGATTTTGCAGCTCTAGAGAAAAATTGGATGTCATCAGAATTCAAATCAGCAGCTGCCCCAATCATATTGCGACTCTCTTCATCAAAAGATGCTTTAGTAAGTGACAAGAGAACTCCACAGTAATTCATTCACAAATAATTCATTAATATAATATAAAAATACTTTTAATAAAACTCACTCACTCATGCCAAAAAGATTGGAGAGAAAGGGGACTCACGCTGGCCAATAATGGCTTCATCTCGTGTTCGCAGGGCTCCACCGTGTCACAACCCCCTTCAACGCAAAGGCCAAAGGGATACTCCAACACGAGACTTTGAAAGCATTATCCCCTCACGGAGACCGCACCTCTGCAACAAGGCCCGGGGACTTTCTTGGCCGATTGAAGCCCACTCAGTTCGTCCCGGATCCAGTGAAAGGATGGGCCATGGCCTGAAGATGGTGGTGCTCAATCACAGTCAGAGGGAAGATTGACAACTCGGGGAGGAGTACGGGCGTGTAGAAGAGTTTCAGCTTGGCTGGGGAGTGTGCGCCGGAGGAGATGGTGGAAGCTATTGCGCACGGTGGAGGGGCGCAGGGGAATCTCACGGCTGTGAGATTTTGGAGCGGCGGCTGGATGTTGGGGAAGAGATGAATATATAGATTAGGTTTTGTTTAGGTTAGGGTTAAGAAAAGGATTTAGATTAATGGGTTTCGGGTTATTGGGTATGGGCTTGGTGTTGGTGGAGTAATAAAACAGAAAATTTAAATAAGGATGCATGGGGTGGACTTGGAATTGGAAAAAAGAGAATAAATATAATATAATAATAATAACATTTAATAACTACAATACTAATAGCAATTTAAAATAATTAATAATGATAATAGTAGTTAATGGCAATTAGTAGTAAAAATCACATAAGACAATAAATAATAATTGACACAACAATTATATATTAAAATAATGCTATACATTATTAAAACATGTATTCCAAAATAGAGGTATTACAATAGGTCTTCTGACGGCTAAGACAAGGTCACCTTTCTTGAAAGTTCGTGCCTTAACTTTCTTGTTGAAGGCTCTGGTAATCCGGACTTGGTAGAGCTTGATTTGTTATTGGGCCTGCAAACGTTTATCATCTAAGGCTTCCAGTTCTTGGAGTCGCAGTCGATGCTTCTCCTCCTTTGTCATCTCTGCCGTCAAGGCAACGCGTAGAGATGGAATTTGGATTTCTAGTGGAAGCACGGCTTCACACCCATATACCAAAGAAAATGGCGTAGCTTTAGTTGGGGTTCGAACAATTGTGTGATAGGCCCATAGTCATTCACCTAACTTGTCGTCCCAGTCACGCTGACTTTTTGAGACGAATTTCTTGAGAAGCTTGCCAAAGGTCTTGTTGAAAGCTTCTGCGAGACCATTAGCGGCGGGGTAGTATGCCGTTGAGGACACACTCTGGATTCTAAACTTAGTGCAGAACCTTTGGAAAGCCTGACTGACGAACTGGGGTCCATTGTCATGGACGATTCGCCGAGGTACACCAAAACGGTAGATGACGTGATGTTTAACGAATTTGATCACATCAGATGACTTTACCTCCTTTAAAGGAATGGCTACAGCCCATTTAGATAAGTAATCGGTTATGGCTAAAATGAACCGATGTCCTTTTCATGATGGTGGGCTGATAGGGCCAACTACGTCCATGCCCCACATCTCAAATGGCCAGGTAGAAGTTGTAGCGTGGAGGTATCCTGGTGCTTGATGGATGAAATCACCATGCACTTGGCAGGCGTGACATCTTTTGGTATAAGTGATGGCGTCAGAGATCATCTTAGGCCAATAATATCCCAACCTTTGGAGTCGATCCCCAAGTTTTGGGCCAGGTTGATGGGCTCCACACATTCCGTCATGGACTTCTTTCAATACCTCCTGCGCCTCTTTTTGTGACAGGCAACGAAGCAAGATCCCGTCATGCGACCGACGATACAGTGTTCGCGTAATCGCATTATAGTAGAATTTGGGAGCTTTCTTCTTAATGGCAGCCGCTTCTTTGGTATCATCAAGCAGGATGTCGTACAAGACATAATCAATGTAAGGGAATCGCCAGTCTCTAGGCTCTGGGCCGGTTGATGACTCAAGAGCTTCTTTGACTTAACAGTTCCCTATCGGCTTCTGGTAATCCTCAGAAGCGATTCTTGGACAATACAGGTCATGGCTGTGGATAAGTATTTTCTCTTCTACTCCAGCTGGAAGGGCTAAAGAGGCGACGAGAGATACCAGTGCATCTACATGCGCATTTTGCTGGCGGGGTACATGGTCGATGTAAAAGTTTATGAACCTCTCGGCCATGTGGACAATTACATTGTAATAGGGTACTAGGTCTTCATGTCTGACTTCGTACTCTCCGCGAACTTGGTTGACGATAAGTTTAGAGTCACCATATGCCTCAAGATTTTTAACGCCAATCTCATCGGCGAGTTGCATTCCAATCAAAAGGGCATTGTACTCCGCTACATTATTGGAACAAGGGTCGGTTAATGAGACAGTTCGAGGAATCACATAGTTCTGTGGGGAGATGAGTACTACCCCCACTCCTGCTATGATATGTCCTTTTGGGCCTATTCTCGATGCCCCGTCAAAGAAAAGTTTCCACACTTGTCTTTCAAAAGATGTCTGGGTTAGGCAAACTTTAGCGATCTCGTCCGGGAGGTCCTCGTAAAGTTCGGTTGCCCTCGGATCTGGATGTTCAGCCAGGAAATCTGCCACCGCTTGTCTCTTCATAGCTTTTTGTGGTAAAAAGCGCATTTCATATTGGGATAGTAGTATGGCCCATTTTGCCAATCGGCCGTTTAATGACGATGGCTTTGTCATGAGTAGCCTCAAAGGGTTAACCTTTGATAATGACGTTTATAGTTTGGCCTACCAAATAGTGTTGCATTTTCTGAACAGCGAACACCAATGCTAAACATTCCTTCTCGATCGGATTGTATCGATGTTCGGCCCCGATCATGATTCTACTCAAATAATAGATTGCTTGCTCGTGTCCTTGATCATTGTTCTGGGCTAGTAAAGCTCTTAGAGAATAATCCATTGCTCGGACGTATATCAGGAAAGGTTTTCCGGACACCGGAGCTATAAGAACTGGTGGTTGTGTGAGGTATTGTTTAATTTCCTCAAACGCATGTTAGCAAGCATTGTCCCAAATGAACGAGATATCCTTTTTCATTAATTTGGTAAAGGGTTGGCATCTTCCGAAGAGATTTGAGATGAACCTTCAGATGTATGCCAATCGTCCTTACAATCCCCTGAGTTCTCTGAGATTCTATGGAGGTTGCATCTCCTGAATGGCGCGAACCTTTTCAGGGTCCAAATGAATTCCTGTGGAAGTTATCACAAACCCTAGGAATTTGCCGCTGGCCACCCCCAGGAAGGATTTGGTGGGGTTCATCTTCAACTGATGGGCCTGCATAATGTCAAAGATAGCCTTCAAATCGGCTATGTGATCACCTTTGGCACGGCTTTTTACTGCAATGTCGTCAACATAGCATTCCACCGTTTTACGCATGCGTTCGTGAAAAATGGCATTCATGGCCCTCTGATATGTTGCCCCCGCATTTTTTAGTCCGAAGGGCATGACGACGTAGCAATATACCCCAGTGGTGTCATGAAAGAAGTATGTTTTTCATCATCAGGATACATTTTGATTTGGTTATACCCTGAGAATCCATCCATGAAGGACATTCGCTCGAATCCACACGTATTGTCAATCATGACATCCGTGATTGGGAGTGAGAATTCGTCTTTGGGACAGGCCTTGTTTAGATCGCGAAAATCAATATAGATCCGAATCTTTACATTCTTTTTGGCAACGGGGATAATATTAGCTACCCAATGAGGATGTTGTTCTTCCCTAATGAAGCCAGAGTCTATAAGTTTTTTGACTTCTGACTGAATTGCCTCCATTACTTCTGGACGGAACCGTCGCTGCTATTGTTTGACTGGCTTTACGTCCGCATTAATGTTGAGGCGATGCATAGCCACTCGAGGATCAAGTCCAGGCATGTCCTCGTAATTTCAGGCGAAAACATCTATATATTCTCGCACAAGAGATATTAAATCTTCTTTCTCGGAGGGCAACAAGCTTTCACTTATAAAGATGAAGCTTAAGATTAGCCTCATCTCCTAGATTAATCTGAGCAACCTTATCCTCCATGGGTGGCTCGCGCTGTTCAAAGCGAGTATCCCAAAGAGCATTTAAGTGTTTGATCCAGGATCTGTATCAGATTGGATCATTTCTTCATCTCTGTCTTCCAAGTGGCTGGTTGAAACCATATTCACTGAAAGTTCTCTGAAGATGTTGTCGACACTAACATCTGACTCCCACGATGATGTGCCCGATGAGTAATTATGGCATAATAACTCTTCATATTCAGAAGCTGATGGGATCGGAGTTGAGACATAGCCCAACCCCCTGCGAGTTCGATGATAATAATCAGGGGTTTTTTCCTTTTGGAATAAAAGATCAGAGTAGTGTTCTCCTTCCTTTACCGAAGTTTAACCCAGGTCTGTTTGTCAGATCATACCCATGCTTTTCATCATTCTGAGTATATTTGGCTCATAATGAATAACTGAGGGGGTTCTTTCTCGCTTTCTGATTCTTCATGAGACATCGGCTCGGATTTGATTTGTCCGAAAAGAATTGGTTTTTAGCCTTTCCGTCTTACTAGAACCATGAATATTGATTCTTGCGCATCACGGCATCTTGGTACGTTTCGAAGGATGATTTCACTGGTACATGCAATGATGTTAAAGCATCCATTACTGACCAGGGGTCATCATCCACTTCAGTACTAGTGTCTGACGGCACTGAATCAGAAGCGAACACAGAGAGATAAGCCAAATCTAATTCTTCATTAATATACCATCCGCCTACATCATTGGCGGTGTTATCAACATCGAGCTTATTAATGCTCGTTACAAGTGGATCTAGTTCCCACATGCACTCTTCTTTCTCTGGCTCAGTGTCAGCTTCATTACCAGAGTCTGCCTCCTCTGATTGTGGGTTCTCATTTGTTTCCACAGAGTCCTGGTACAAGAGAGAATCTGTGAAATAGTTCTCAACTCCCTTGGATGGATGCCTTTCGACAATCAACGTTCGCACCTTTTCGCTCCCGTCGATGTATTTCATGACTTGGTGGAGAGTGGAGGGAACGATAGAATTACGATGAATCCATGGTCGTCCTAGCAGCAAATTGTATGAGGTGTCGGCATCGATCACGAGCATGTCACTTCTGACTTTAAGTCCCCAATTTGGCATTTGAGCTTGATCTTCCCCATTGGACGGGTACCATTGGCATTGAACCCATAAATGGTCGTCTGGGTGGCGCTCAACCGGTGGGGAGGAATCCCTAAATGTTGCATGACCCGGCGAGGCATAATGCTCAATGCAGACCCTGGATCTACCTGAATGCAGCTTACTTCAGATGTTCCAATGTACCCTGTGAAGTATAGGGGTCGATCATGTTTCCCTTTAACCTGCATATCATCTGCCGTGAAAGTGATGCAGGGAGCATTTTGGGAGGCGTGGAGGTAATCCTTTACATCTTCCTCCGTGGTCCAACCGGTATCTGGGTCATGAAAACCTCAGCGTCAGCTAGAGCCTCTCTCAAAGCCTCTCTGGTTGACTTTGATAGCCTTAGGAGCTCGTAAAGAGTAATTCGGGCTGGGATATTGGCCAGTTGAGTCAGGACGTCAAAGCGGAAGGTGTTGTGGATCCTTCCGCGATGTCTTTTGAGAGAGCTTTAGAAAACTAAAGCTTTTTTGTCTCTCCACGGGTTGTTTTGTGGAGGGCTTGGCTGACTCTGTAGCGGGTTTGAAGGGATTGCCACCATTTCGTCATACTTTTTCAAATATGACTGGCCCGAACGAGTTTCCGCCACAAGTTGGTTGGGTTCTGCAGCGAGAACTATTGTTTCCTCTTCTGAATCAGTCAGTGAGGGAACATCAGTTTCCGCTTCACGGGAAGAAACACACACCACATTGCAGGACGAAGCCTTTGCCTTGCCTTTGGACCTTCTGCTGGTAACAGTGGTCCATTGCTGTCCATCCATAAGGTCAGGATGAACCCACATAAGTTCCCCATGAGGTGTGGGGACAGGTTCAAGACCCTTCTCTTACTGATGGTGAGGGTCTATGTTGATCATTCTTAGTTTCCCTTTTGGGATGGGGACTACTCCAGAGGGTGTTGGAGGTTGTCTTCCAAACTGGAGGAATGATGTCATATTAGCTCTGGACGAAGTTTTAGTACCTCTGCGTCAATCAGAGCCTGAAGGATATCTTTGAAGACATAACAGCTCTTGGTGGGGTGCCCCAGCATCCTATGATACAGGCAGTAGTTGGGATTATCAGTTTTACCGACTTCTTCAGGGCGTCTAGCTTCGGGAAGCTTCAGTCTGTTGCTCTTGTTAAGTAATTTGAACAGCGAGTCAACATGTTCGTCCTTGAAGGAATACTACTTGCTGGCGCGCGACTGACTTGAAGAGCCACTTCCCTTGACCGGTTGAGGTTTGACAGGGGATTTGGTCTCTGTCGCCAAGTTATCCTTCCTTTTTATTTGAAGGGATGCGTCTAGCGCACACCTTGTTGACCTTTCGGGTCTGGGTTTGTTTTCTTCTGTCCTAACTCGGGCGATAATTTCTTCAGCTTGTTCTCCTTGCGGATCAATTATTTCTAGGTGCGGCTTTCAGCAACTCCTATTTAGGCGAGGAGTGAAGTTTGTAGATTGTGGCGGCATATTTCCACCAGGGTGACCTGGGTCATACCACTTGGACATCGGAGTGCTACATTCCGAATTCTTTCTACAAATGATTTGACGGACTCCCCCTTTCGCTCTTTGTAGCCAAAAGAGTAGGCATTGTGACCTCTGAGTCGTCTTCAAAGAAGCGTGTCAGGAGGAGCTTCTCCAGATCGCCCCAATTTTTAATGGAGCCTTCCGGGAGCTTCATGAACCATTCAAAGGCGAGCCCTTTTAGGGTGCCGATGAACAAACGTGCCAGGATGGCATCGTTATCTACCACGTTCCCCGTCTGAGACTTAAAGTAGTAGATATGTTGGTTCGGTGACCCTTTGTCGTCAAATGCTTGGAGGGTCGGGCTTTGAACTTGGGAGGGTATGGAACAAGGTCCCACTCGGCTGGATATGGTAGGACTACTCCTGCTTCTTGGAGGCCTTTCCGATTAGTAAGGGCCTCGAGACGTTGCTCTAATTGATTCATTTTTTTAGAATGAACCCCTCCATGGTCTCGGTTGTCTTTTTCCTGAGTTGAGGATTTAGACGAACCAGAAGTAGATTGCTCTTTCTCCTCAATATGTACAGAAGATGAGTTTTCTCCCACTTTTCGTTTGCCTTTAGACTTTTTAGAGGAAGCTTTATCGGTTGACTTCCTCTTGTCCTCAAGCAATTGTGCCAGCATCTGCTTGAGGGTATCGATAGATTCTTGTTGAGCATGAATCATCTCGAATTGTTCCTTCTGGACCTGGGCTTGCTGCTCCAAGCGCCTGGCTGTCTCCTCAGGAGTATTGTCATGTATAAAAGGCCTCCTTCTCTATGGAAGAGTTCGAAGCCTGTGACTCTGCAACAGCGAAATGCGAGTCATTTACTTTAACGCCCCGAGTCAGGGCACTGTAATTGATCGGGGGAATTATCCCAATCCGAGTGCGAGTATGTCGGTACACTCCTTCTGGTTCTGTGTCAGATTCATCAGAGCTAACTACAGGTTACTTTTTTCTACTCCTGCTTGTCATGTTTGCAGTGATTTTAGGGTAGTCAGTGTCAGAGAAAAGTCCTCCTTCTCTGGGAATGATTTCTTTTAGATGATCGGGGAGTTAGAGTCAACTGTCTGAATCTAGACTGCTGGCTTATACGTGGACTGCAGTGGCACTCAGAGAGCATTGAAATAAGCCGTTCGCAGCAACACGATGGAGTGATCCGACTAGCACTTCTCTTACTTGTCAAATAATCCTTTAGATCCGTGAGAAGGGGATCGAAGAGATTAGCCTCGGATTATCGAGGGCTTTTCAACTTGCGAGAGTTCTCCTTACTTCGCAAAGCTGAGACGCAAGGTTCTGAGACGTGGGGCTTATGAACGCAGCTCTCGCATTGCGGCTCTGAAACGCGAGTCTGGCGTCTTTGGTGCGAATAGATGCAACTCTTGCGTTGCCGATTATCGCATCTGAGTAGAGATACTTGAGAAATGCATGGTTGCTGGGTCCCGCGTACAGAGGCGCGAGTCTCATGTCTTTGATAAAGAGCACGAACTTCGCATTGGCATTTGGGAAGCGATGCTTCAGAAACGCAAGCTTGGTGATCTCACGTTTAGGTTGCCAAACGCGGACTTCACGTGTCTGATATGGTTCAGAAGAGACGCCGGTCTGAACTTCGCGTCCTACCTTCGTTGGACAAACAGTTGTTCCAACTTGTAGTTGATGCGCGCGCCGCCTCTGTCGCCGCACAGCATTCCGGTTACGTCGTGTGGGTTGAAGGGAACCCTCGGAACCCGGCGCTGAGGAAGGGGATGAACAGGCTGAACATCAGGAACGTTAACCACGCGGGTCTCATGGGAGACGTTGGTGCGGGCGTTACGCATGATGCGATTAGCCGCGACATCCTTCTCACCAATCGCGTCTGAGAGGATCTCAGAGCGAATTTGAGAGCAAGTCCCCGAGGAGACTTTTCGGTAGACCCGCGCCTTTGGGCTCTTGGAGCCAGAAGAGAGAAACTCTTCATACTTCGCCTGGTCAAATTCTACGACAAGTGATTCGACTATTTTTCCCATACAGGTGACGTCACCTTGCGCCACAACTTGCTCATCAGTAGAGAAAGTGTCCCCAGCGGAGTCGCCATCTCTTGTTTGGTGGGAGAAAGTTCCTTGTAAAATTTTCTTGAATCAATTGAAAGATTACAGCGGATTAATACTCCGACTACAAGGGAGGGAAGATGTTTAGACTTGAATCTCCCCTTTGTTTAGTGCTGCGTTCTTGATGTGGCGGTGGAAAGTGAATCTTGTTTTCCGTTGACCAGGTGAACGTCAAGACCTCTTGGGAATCCTCTCTTTGGATAGCGGACGGAGTAACACAACTCCTGTCGACCAGGAATCTCAAAGAGATTGTAGGCAAAGATTAACTTGTACGCAGCAAGTTGTTCGAAGAGTTGAACTCTCTCTTTTCGGTGGAAGTCTTGGTGCTTCTACAGCTCACAAGAGAAATTCTTCTCCAAGAATTATCTGATCAACCGACCCCTTCTCCATAGCAACGGGGCTATTTATAGAGGATTCAGGGGTGAACGTGCCCCCTAAAAATGCTCCATAATGGGGGTTAACTTCCTCATTATGTGGGCGGTAATTGACCCAATAACGAGGGCAGTTATAACTGAGAGCGGGTTTCGACCCTCGCGCCTTAGTGCTGCAGTGATGCAGAGACGCGGGTTTCGACCCTCGCGGCTTGGTGCTGCAGTGCTGCAGAGACACAGGTTTCGACCCTCGCGCCTTGGTGCTGCAGTGAACGCAGGTTTCGACCCTCGCGCCTTGGTGGTGCAGTGATGCGAGACGCGGGTTTCGACCCTCGCGCCCTGATGCTGCAGTGATGTTGAGACGCGGGTTTCGACCCTCGCGTCTTGGTGCTGGTGTGATGGCTATGATTAGTCCTGCGTCTGGAGTTTGGACTCTGCTTTTTGATGACTTGTCTTTTTATGATTTTTAGACAGCCTACAGCCTTGTCGACTTTTTGGGTCTAGACTTGTTTTTTTCACCCTCACCCTGGCGATAATTTCTTCAGCCTGCTCACCTCTCTGGACAACCTGCTTCCAGGTGCGACTTTTAGCAACTCCTATCTAGGCTAGAAGTGAAGTTTGTAGATTGTGCTGACATGTTTCTACCAGGGTGGCTTGGGTCATACCGCTAGGATATCAGAGCGCCACATTCTGAAATCTCTCCACAAATGCTTTGACGGACTCTCCCTTTTGCTGCTTCGTTGCCAGGAGAGTGGGCATTTTAATCTCTGAGTCGTGTTCAAAGAAGCATGTAAGGAAGAGCTTCTCCAAATCACCCCAATTTTTAATGGAGCCTTCTGGGAGTTTCATTAACCATTCAAAGGCAAGCCCTTTTAAAGTGCCGATGAACAAACGCGCCAAGATGGCATCATTATCTACTTTTTCCTGTCTGAGATTTGAAGTAGCAGATGTGTTGGTTCGTTGACCCTTTGCCATCAAAAGCCTGTAGGATCGGACCTTTGAACTTAGGAGGGTACGGAACGAGGTCCCACTCGGCTGGATATGGGCAGACCACTCCTGCTTCTTGGAGGCCTTTCCTATTGGTAAGGGCTTCCAGACGCTACTCCAATTAAGTCATTCTTTTAGAATGAGTACCCCCATTCTCTAGATTACCTTCCTCTTTAGATGAGGATTTAGACGACTCAGAATTGGATTACCCCTTCTCCTCAATATGTACGGAGGACGAGCTTTCCCCTTTCTTCTGTTTGCCTTTAGACTTCTTAGAGGAAGCTTTATCAGTTGGCTTCTTCTTGTTCTTGAGCAATTGTGCAAGTATCTGCTTGAGGGTATTGATAGATTCTTGTTGGGCACGAATCATATCGAATTGTTTCCTCTGGAATTAGGCTTACTATTCTAAGCACCTGGTCGTCTCCTCGGGAGTGTTTGTCATGTACACAAAGGCTTCCTTCTCATAGAAGACTTCGAGGCCTGCGATTCTACAACGACGGAGTGTGATTCACTTACTTCAAAGCCACGAGCTAGGGCATTGTAGTCGACCGGGCCTACCGCACCAGTCTGAGTGCGAGTATGCGGTACACTCCTTCTGGTTCCGTGTTAAACTCGTCAGAGCTGACCACCAGTTATTTTTCCCTACTTCTGCTCGCCATGTTTGCAGTGACATCAGGGTACTCCATGTCAGAGAAGGCTTCCCTTCTGTGGGAGCGACGCCTCTTGGCTGATCGGGAGGCTGAGGTCAATCGTCTAAATACCGACTATTTGCATGTATGTGAGCTGCAGTGGCATTCAGAGAGCATTGCTGTGATGAGCCGTTTACAGCAACAAGATGGAGTGATCTGATTAGCACTCCTTTTTTTGTCAAATAATCTCTTAGGTCTGTCAGAGGAGGACCAAGGAGATTAGTGTTGGCCCAAAGGCCTTCCACCCTAGTTTTGATGATGATTAACTCATGTAGTTATGTTTACTAATATTCTTGTGATTTTAAGTTTCAGATCATTAGCAAGATATTAGTTGGTAATTAGCTTCAACAAGGTGTTTAGAAGCTTTTCATGGTGATTCCAGGGCCAAAGCTTCAAGATCATACCTTGCCTAGCTCATGGATCACGGTGTTTGTGGATCGAGTCGCCTTGAAGATGAAGATCGTCAAGAAGACTTAGGTATCCATAGTTTAGTGTGTTTTAGATCCATTTGTAAAGCTTAGTATAGTTGATATGCTCAAGTGCACAACACACACGTTTTTATGTTTTGGAACTGGTTTTCATGAATAGATTGATCAAAATAAGTTTACATGGTTTATATGTATAGTAGATATATTCTAGTTATACATACATGCTTAAATGACTTATACAACTTATTTTGACTTTCTTATTCATGTGTTGAAAAATCAAGTTTGATAAAAATACAAGTTTTGTTTTTGATAAAATTTGCAAGACTCAAAAATGAATTGATATGATTGATATATGTCTTGAAATTTTTATCACAAGTTTGTGTTTTAATATAAAATGTTAAAACAAGTTTTGTGGATTTTTTAGAAGACTTAAAAGATTTTTCAAAATATTTTTAAACTGTTTTTCTGACCCAGTTTTCTGTTCCAGGCTTCAACCAGTCGACTAAGTCATTTTATTAGTCGACTTGGGTGAAGTCGGTCGACCGGGCTAGTCGACCGACGTGCACAGATTTGTGCACGTTTGGCAGCTCTGGGACGGTCGACCCGGGCGGTCGACCGGGACTGAGAGCAGTGCTCTCTGTTTGTTTGGCTCGACCGTGCCGGTCGACTGTGGTTGCCCAACGGTCACAATTCTGACCGTTGGCGGTCGATCGGGCCGGTCGACCGTCAGCCTGTCAAGCTGCCACATCAGCCTAACGGCTAGTTTTCTGATGGGCCTATATAAACCCCATTTCTTTGGGATTTTGGCTAAGGTTTTTGAAGACAAAATTTTCAGACTTTCTCTACTGTTTTAAAAGAGTTTTAAAAAGAGTTTTGTGCCAAAAAGATTCATCTTTGTATTGTTTTGGGTTTTTGGAAAATCAAAGAAAACTAGGTTTTGGGATTTTGATTTGATCTTTCATTTTCTATCATTTACAAGAGACTTCCCAATTAGTTTTTCTTTGTTGCTTGTTTCCAAAAACACCTAGTTTTCACACTTGAGCTATCTTCTATCCTAATCTATTAGGATCCTTGTTTTGTGAAAAAGAGAGAAAAAGAGAAGTGTTTGAGGTTAAGCCTCTAAGTTGTAAACCCTCCTTTATTTGTGTATCCCTCTTTGGTAGAGGTTGATTGGAGTGGTATTGTGTTTGATCCCTCTTCGGTAGAGGTGATTGTGGTTGTTGTATTGGCTACGGGCCTACCCCTCGGTTGTGAGGCGGTGTTTGAGAGAGGAGTTCGGTACTCCCTTGTTGTAAAAATCCTTCTCGGTGAAGGTTCCCTCGGTGGGAGTCCTCGGTGGACGTTATAGTGGATTGGAAATCCTACACGTGGTGTAGGCGGGGATGTAGAGCTAGGGGCTCGAACCTCGAAACATATCTTTGCCTTTGCGTTTGATCCACTTGTCTCTAACTCTCTCTTTTTATATTGTGCAAAGCATCATTCATCTTTCATATCATACTTGCTTGCATTTGTGTTGTGCCTTGCATATTTCATATTGCTATATCTTGTATATGCTTGGTTGTTTGTGTGTGCCTCACTTGTACTTAATCAACAAGAGCTTCACATAGCACCTCAACCCATTCAAGGGGAATCAAGAGGAGTTAGTCCAGAGCCCTTCACGGGGAATTCGGCTACACTTGTTGATTGTATTAAGTGTGTTGCAAAATTTGCATTAGCTTCCGCATTTAATGCACTTAGTTCACTAGATTAGCACTTACACCTATTCACCCCCCCTCTAGGTGTTTTTCAATTAGTATCAGAGCTAGTGCTCCTGATATTAGGCTTAACATCCTAGGAGTAAGATCCATTTGTTTGCTAATCTTGTTTGCATTTGCGTGTTTGCACACATATAGTTTTTACCATGGACTTCATGACCCCACCTATGTTTGACCCTTCTAACATTCTTATTTGGAAGACTAAGATGTCCATTTACCTCCAAACCCTAGGCTTACATGTTTCCCTTGCCGCTACCAAGAGATGTTATCTTGGTGACCGCAAGCATATAGGGGCCAATGCACAAGCCCTTGAGGCCATTAGAAGCACATTGCCTAAAGATTATCTTATGCGTGTTTCTAACATTGATTCCGCCTTTGCAGTGTGGAATATCTTGACAACAACCACCACCTCCAAGCTTCAAACGCCTATCCAACAAGAAGAGGAATCTAGTGGAGAGTCCGACTCACAATGCTTGATGATCCAAGGGAATGACTCCCTTGAGGTACATTCGGAACCCCACTTAGATAATGATGATTGTGCTAGTTCTTCAAATGATTATGTTGATCCCCATGCTTTGAATGAAGAACTATCTATTGTGTGTGAAAAATTAATTGAAAAATATAATTTGTTGAAAAAGAAGACCTTTGCTTTAAATAAAGAAAATGAAAAATTGTCTTCTAAACTTAACAATGTTTTGCAAGAGAAGGTTGAGGTCTATAATGAAAGGGATTCATTGAGATCTCAATTAGAACTTGCACTTAAAGAAAATAGTTTTTAAAATCTAAAAATGATTGCCATGTTATTTTGAAGAAAAATGAAAATTTGTCTTCAAAAGTTGATTTTGTTTTAAAGGAGAATGTTGCTTTGAAAACTAAAATTATTTCAATTTCAGATGATTTAGATGTGTGTTTAAAGAAAAATGAAGTTTTGTAAAATAAAATTGATGCACATGTTTGCCATGCTAGTGTAGCTTCTTTATCTAGTCTACCTAATGCATGTACCTCTTCTTCTAGGATCAATGATGATATTTGTTTATTAAAGAAGAGTGTAGATTGTTTGGGCTCCACTTTGAGCCAATGTGTTGTTGGGCATACACGTTTGGAATCTTTGTTTCGAAAGAAACAAGTTCCATCTTTTCATGCACACCTATCACGGCATACACATGCTCCTCACGGACACCATCACACTATGTATGCTCATGTGTACACTTGTACACATTGTGGACGTAAGGGCCACCTTTCTAAATTTTGTTATGATAGATTACATGTTTCAAATTTAGCAAATAAGTTTGTTTGGGTTAGAGAAGGTACTAACCCCCATGGAACCAAGAAGATATGGGTACCAAAGACCACCCCTCCTTTGTTTAATGTAGGTGTGGGCTCTCACATGACGTGAGAGTTGCCGTACCTTGGAGTGGATGCGTTCCGTACTTAAAGGATATCAATTGGATGCATCACTTTCAAGGGAAGTTTGGTGGGAAGACCACCTTGGTTTGGAGAACTAGAGCGGTGCCCTCATTGGTTTTGGTATCGAATCTCTAACTCCTTTTGTTTACATGCTTTCCATGTTTATCATTATTAGCATGTTTTGATGTTTTATAGCATGTTTCATTAGTATGTAAATACCATGTTTATTAGATCCTTGACATACATGTATAGTATTTGAGACACACATGCTTATATGAACCCATATTTTGTGTTCTCACCGTTTGTTTTAGCTATCATGTTTATCATAGGTTTAATAACATGTGGATTTGCATAATAGTCATGTTTAAGTTTATCATGTTGATTTGTATCTTGATTTTTGATGCTTATTGATTTGATTACATGTTTAGATGTTAGTTTTCATTAAAATTAGGTATATACTTGTGCATATAGTGGGCCACAAATAAATCTATATATGTTTGAGCTTGAATGCTTATTTGAACCCATTAGATGTGCTAGTATAGTCTAGTTTTGATGATTCATACATTTTAAACTTGTATTCCTATTTTTGAATTTATTTTATGATTGTGTGTTTCACTTCATGTATATGTTTGTATTGCCAAACTTTAAGATATACATGTATACCCCTTGAGTCATTTGCCTTTCATGCAAATCTATATATGGACTCAATTGTGTTTAGGGATATGTATGTATACTTATTGTGTTGACAATTCATACATATACCTTGAAATGAAATTTGTTTTGGTGAAAATTTAGTTTTTTTTCTTGATTTCGTGTTTATTTGTTTAACTTCATGTATATGTCCATTTTATCCAAATTATTGTTATACATATACATCCTTTTGAGCCACGTGCCTTAATGCATATATTGTTGTGGACTCGTTGTGTTTGGATATGTATGTACACTTTAATTTGTATAGGACATACATATACCTTGAAGATTAAATAAGTTTTGATGTTTCCATGTTTTTCTTGTTTCAAGGAATTAATTGAGCTTAATTGTCCATCTTTCATGATTATGATCTTCACGTTGTATTTGTACACTCACATTTATTGCTTACTCATGTGTTTGTTTTCATGAGTTATATTTATGCTTAATTGGCTTAGAGTGTTGATTATCATGTGGATTTCATGTTTCATGAAAAATGATTTTGTTTTATTCCTTACTTGAAGGATTTCGTACTAGTTTAAAAGTTTTTCCATTTAACTAGTTACGGTATTCTTCATTTTGGTAGAGTTTTTCAAACAAGCTTATTTTTCAAATCTATTTTTGAAAACCCCTACCCTTAATGGGAGGTTAGATGGGAGTCCATGCCTTGTATGTTTATATTGAAAATCATTTTAAACTTGTGCATGAGATGGGAGGATTAGTTATATGAGTTATACCATGCTTTTATTGTTATGTCAATTGGTATCATTGAACTCTTTCAATTGGTATCATTTTGATCTTTTTGTATACTCATATGTTTATTGTGTATGTATATTTTCAATTGGTATCATCTATTAGTGATTGGTACTCATTCTATTTCATACACATATACTTGTTTTATTTGTGCTATTATATTTCTATATCTTAAGCACAAATTTTGTTTATGCTAGAGCTTGAGCTTCAACTTCATTTCAATTGATTTAGTTTTCAATTGGTATCCTATTTCAGCCTACGCATAGCTTTTGTTGGTATTTCATAAGGGGGAGAAATTCGATTTTCATATTTCAATTGGTATTTAGTTTTCCACTCCCGTGCTTTATGATAGAAAATAGTCATTTCAATTGTTTATATGACTTAAAAAGAAAATACTATCTTTTGATATCAAGATGTCTTGTTTTAAATTGGTATCTAAAAATTTTGTTTAAAGTAAATAAAATGTTTTGATCTAAATTTCCTATATGCAAGGAGAGCTTAACATCTCTTCCACTATAGATTCATGTTGAGTGTATCTTGTATTGAAGAGCTTAACATCTCTTCTTTATGTGGTACACGTGTGTAGGGGGAGCTTCACATCTCCTCTTATGCATTACATAATGGTGTTATGTGAATTAGGGCTTAACATCCCTCCTTCATGTAATGCATATGTGTAGGGAAGCTAACTTAGCGTCTTCCTCTTCATGAATGTATATAGCATATAACATTTATTGATCTTTGTTTACTTTCAGTTGGTATCAAGATGCTTCATTGACATATTTTCAATTGATATCCTAATTGATTGTCACCCCTTATTGACCTTGTTTTTGTTTTTAGACAAAAAGGGGGAGAACATTGTTTTATTGTTTTGATTGACAAAAAAAGGGGGAGAAAGATTTTTACCCCTCATTTATTGTTTTGATTGTTTACCCCTTTGTTGATGATTGGCAAAAAGGGGGAGAAAGATGTTGGTTTATATATGCATACTTATGTTTTTGCATATATTAAGTTTTATTGGTATCTAGAGCATCTAGTGTTTTTGTTAATGTTTTTTAATTTAATTGGTGTCTAGAGCTTCTAGAACATGTTTATGTGTTTTATGCATGTTGATGCATACATGTTTATGTACATTCATTGCATATCTATTGTTTATTTGTTTATGCATGAGTTAAGGGGGAGCTTCTTTGAAGCTTAACTTTAATCCATGCATATATAACTCCATGAGTTTTGTCATCATCAAAAAGGGGGAGATTGTTGGCCCAAAGGCCTTCCACCCTAGTTTTGATGATGATTAACTCATGTAGTTATGTTTACTAATATTCTTGTGATTTTAAGTTTCAGATCATTAGCAAGATATTAGTTGGTGATTAGCTTCAACAAGGTGTTTAGAAGCTTTTCATGGTGATTCCAGGGCCAAAGCTTCAAGATCATACCTTGCCTAGCTCATGGATCACGGTGTTTTGTGGATCGAGTCGCCTTGAAGATGGAGATCGTCAAGAAGACTTAGGTATCCATAGTTTAGTGTGTTTTAGATCCATTTGTAAAGCTTAGTATAGTTGATATGCTCAAGTGCACAACACACACGTTTTTATGTTTTGGAACTGGTTTTCATGAATAGATTGATCAAAACAAGTTTAAATGGTTTATACGTATAGTAGATATATTCTAGTTATACATACATGCTTAAATGACTTATACAAACTTATTTTGACTTTCCTATTCATGTGTTGAAAAATCAAGTTTGATAAAATACAAGTTTTATTTTTGATAAAATTTGCAAGACTCAAAAATGAATTGATATGATTGATATATGTCTTGAAATTTTTATCACAAGTTTGTGTTTTAATATAAAATGTTAAAACAAGTTTTGTGGATTTTTTAGAAGACTTAAAAGATTTTTCAAAATATTTTTAAACTATTTTTCTGACCCAGTTTTCTGTTCCAAGCTTTAACCAGTCGACTAAGTAAGTTTATTAGTCGACTTGGGTGAAGTCGGTCGACCGGGCCGGTCGACCGACGTGCACAGATTTGTGCACGTTTGGCAGCTCTGGGACGTCCCCGGGCGGTCGACCGGGACTGAGAGCAGTGCTCTCTGTTTGTTTAGGTCGACCGTGCCGGTCGACCGTGGTTGCCTAACGGTCACAATTCTGACCGTTGGCGGTCGACCGGGCCGTCGACCGTCAGCCTATCAGGCTGCCACATCAGCCTAACGGCTAGTTTTCTGATGGGCCTATATAAACCTCATTTCTTTGGGATTTTGGCTAAGGTTTTTAGAGACAAAATTTCCAGACTTTCTCTACTGTTTTAAAAGAGTTTTAAAAAGTTTTGTGCCAAAAAGATTCATCTTTGTTTGTTTTTGGTTTTTGGAAAATCAAAGAAAAAACTGTTTTTGGGATTTTGATTTGATCTTTCATTTCTATCATTTACAAGAGACTTCCTAATTAGTTTCTTTGTTGCTTATTTCCAAAAAACACCTAGTTTTCACACTTGAGCTATCTTCTATCCTAATCTATTAGGATCCTTGTTTTGTGAAAGAGAGAAAAAGAGAAGTGTTTGAGGTTAAGCCTCAAAGTTGTAAACCCTCCTTTATTTGTGTATCCCTCTTTGGTAGAGGTTGATCGGAGTGGTATGTGTTTGATCCCTCTTCGGTAGAGGTGATTGTGGTTGTTGTATTGGCTACAGGCCTACCCCTCGGTTGTGAGGCGTGTTTGAGAGAGGAGTTCGGTACTCCTTGTTGTAAAAATCCTTCTCGGTGAAGGTTCCCTCGGTGGGAGTCCTCGGTGGACGTTATAGTGGATTGGAAATCCTACACGGTGGTGTAGGCGGGGATGTAGAGCTAGGGGCTCGAACCTCGAAACATATCTTTGCCTTTGCGTTTGATCCACTTGTCTAACTCTCTCTCTTTATATTGTGCAAAGCATCATTCATCTTTCATATCATACTTGCTTGCATTTGTGTTGTGCCTTGCATATTTCATATTGCTATATCTTGTATATGCTTGGTTGTTTGTGTGTGCCTCACTTGTACTTAATCAACAAGAGCTTCACATAGCACCTCAACCCATTCAAGGGGAATCAAGAGGAGTTAGTTCAGAGCCCTTCACGGGGAATTCGGCTACACTTGTTGATTGTATTAAGTGTGTTGCAAAATTTGCATTAGCTTCCGCATTTAGCGCACTTAGTTCACTAGATTAGCACTTACACCTATTTACCCCCCCTCTAGGTGTTTTTCAATTAGCCTCGGGTTTCCAAGGGATTTTCAGCTTCTAAGAGGCATCCTTGCATTGCGAAGCTGAGATACAGGGTTCTGAGACGCGGAGCTCACGTCTTGTAAGATAGACGCGGCTCTCGCATTTTGGCTCTAGAACGCGGGCCTCGCGTCGCTGCTAAGAGGAGTCGCGGACCTTGCATTGCTGATTGTCGTATTTGGCTAGCGACGCTTGAGAAACGCAGGCCTTCTGGGTCCCGCATGTAGCTGTAGAGACGCAAGTCTCGTGTCTCAGAGGCGAGGCATGGACCTCGCGCTGCTAAACGTCGCGTTTGGGAAGTAGAGCTTT
>JAVJIF010030384.1:70000-71605 GCA_038442645.1 Agave tequilana
CAGGTCAGAAAGTGCCCCCACGTATATACGCTAAGCAATAAGTACAACAAGGATCAGAGTACACGACTAAGCGTGGTATCCATACATATGCCAACTGAAAAGTACAACTACAAAGCTATCACAGGATATGATAAAGGATTACACATTACATGTGTATTACATCACAACCAAGTCCAAAAGTAAAAGATACAATATAAACACAAAAAGCTCACGAGTTGGATGAAGATCCCGTGAGTCAAAACGGATAGGTCTGGCACGAAGAACAGGAACTAATCTGCCTGCTCACTAAAGAAAGCTTGATCCTCTGTGGATGGCTCCACTTCGATCCAAGCCTCAGAACCTGAATATGCAAATCCAAGGGGGTCAAGACCTCATAACAAAAATCATGCTACAGCCAAATGGCTAAGAGACATAAATAAGTAAGAGGGAACAGTAAGATAAATATCAATCAGTAGGTAATGAAAGCATAAAGAGTAAGAGTCTGAATACAATAGATCCACAGTTAACGTCTTATTATTATTACTTGTCTTACTATGATATCTAGCTATGTGACCCAGCGTCCCAGCTCACATAGATCCATATCCTAGTAAAGCAAGGTTGTTATTGGAAACCAGCGGTTGTATCGACGAACTATGTTTACAGTGGATCCCGTACATGCCCGGGATAACGGTCCAGGATTGTTCCGTTGCTTGGTGACGGAAGCCAGCCGCTAGGCTAACAGGAGGGACTTATGTATGCCCTTTATCATGATAGTATTCAGAAGAGGGAGCAAGCACTCCCCTCGTCCCCTGGTGGCCCCACAGGTCAGACCGGAACATGAGTTGCACAACATTTCTAAAACCACTGTAAACACGAACACATATCGATATCCGCATGTTTTCCCCCGACCAATATAAGTTGGTCCATTTTATACAAAAGTCAAGTGTATCATGCTTGGTTCAAGTGATGGCATGATAAGTGGTGATATTCATTCATTAAAAAGTTATGGAACGAGACTACGCAATAATAAGTCATGGAGTAACAAGAAGTAATGTCCATCAGTAACATGTCATGAAGTACCAGTTATGAAGCATAAACAAGGATAATATATCACATATGTATCAAGGGTACGATCCAAATTCAGAAAAGAAATCAACTATAACAAACAGCCTAAATTAGTCGACTAGGTGGGAGGGTTAGTCGACTAATAGGGGTCTCTAGTCGACTAACAGTCTGAATTAGTCGACTAAAACTGGGTTCCAGAGAGTTGAGATTCTGTTTCAGGGAAGTTAGTCGACTAGGGAAAAAGGGTAGTCGACTAACAGTGACTACAAGTCGACTAACAGATACTTAAGTCGACTAAATCTGGGATACAGAGAGTTGATGTTGTATTTCAGGAAAAAGTAGTCGACTAGGGAGGAAAGGTTAGTCGACTAATCGTGGTTTATAGTCGACTAACAGTCTAGATTAGTCGACTAAAAACTGTGTTCCAGAAAAGGTTACGTTTCAAAAATAGATGGGTTAGTCGACTAATTCCTAGGTCAAGTCGACTAATACTGGGAACCAGAATACAGAACAGAATTTCTGATGGTTGTGTTTTTGATGGTCTAAAAATATGATTTTGAT